>AWOL01S0007604.1:72975-126266 GCA_000715115.1 Nicotiana otophora | reverse complement strand
GGGGGGAGGGGGGCTACGTACGCACGGAGTGACGAGAGTCCGTACGTAGCTACTATTCATGTTATATCCTGGTAGTCTTAGGCTTACACCATGCCTTGTTGATATGATTATTGTTTTATATATATTGTTTGCCTTGAGAAGTGCATAATGGAGTGTGCTTATTAAATGTTTCAAAAGGAATTTGGAATTGAGAAAAAATAATGGGATCTTTAAAGTTTTCATTTGAATGTCATATTTTGAAAAGAATGGGAGAGTACTATAAAACTTTATGAGATTCTTTGTGTAACCACGTCGCATGTATGATTCGCGGGCGGGGTAACTCCTTAAATTTATGTTTGACCGCGTCGCATGTATGATTCGCGAGCGAAAAAAATAGATGCATCTATAGTTCGCGTCGTTCGACTCTCGACAGTGCACAGTTTAAATATTTTATTGGATTGGGCCGTACGACCTCGGCATAATTGCGCATGCTAATTATTTGGAAATTTTCCCTCGTTTATTCTGTTTAAATGCCTTGAAATGTAAGTTGCTAAATAGTATTACTGAAATTTAAATTCTAATTATAAAAGAAAGACTTATCTCTTCCTGTTGTTGAACTGACAATATCATTCATGCTATCCATGCTTAGTATAATGCTTTAAATTACATTATTATTGGCCTAGTAAGTGTCAAGTCGACCCCTCGTCACTACTTTTTCGAGGTTAGGCGGGATACTTACTCGGTACATATTATTTATATACTCATACTATGCTTTTGTACTTAACTGTACAGGATCTGAGGCTGGTGCATCTAGTTACTCGCCCGACGAGCATACCTGATTTTGACCGAGATTTCACGGTGAGCTACCCTTTTAAGCCGTTCAGCAGCATGCCAGAGTTTCTTTTTTATTTTATCTGTCTATTCTGTTTCAGACAGTAGGATAGTCATCTTTTGTATATTCTACTAGTTTCCCACATACTTGTGACACCAGATCTTGACACGTATTAGTAGACTTTAATTTTTAGGTTGTAATTCGATAGTTATAACTAATTTTAGATGTTTCCGTTGTTTGCCTTAAAAATCCTTTATTTATTAGATGCTTTAAATGTAAGTAAAGCTAAATGTCGGAATTTTTTAATAAACAAAAGAAAAAGAACGGGAAATCACTAAGTTGTTCACTGTTGGGTTGTCCAGTAATGGTGTTGGACGCCATCACGGCCTGACATAGAGTTGGGTCGTGACAAAGAGACTGGATTGATCTTCATTTGTTTCATGCCCAAATCAGTCTGAAGGATCTTGCCTTTCCTTATAGCATGTTTGGCCAAGCTTCTCCATAGCCAAAAACACTTTTTTTTCTTCTTCAAAGTTTAAGTGTTTGGCCAAACTTTTAGAAGAAAAAAAAAGTATTTCTGAGTACAAGCAAAAGCAATTCTGGAGAAGCAGAAAAAAGTAGTTTTTCCCTAAAAGCACTTTTTTGAAAAATACTTTTGAGAAAAATATACTTAGAAGCACTTTTTAAAAGCTTGGTCAACACTAGTTGCTGCTCAGAAGTGCTTTTCAATTAACAAGCCAAACATGAATTGCTTCTCACCAAAAAGTACTTTTGAAAAAAAACAGTTCTCAGAAATAAGCGAATTTTTGAAGTTTGACCAAACATGCTATTAATCTCAATAACTGAAATGTTAGTTCATTCTTACATGCGTGTTATTGTAATTCTATTTAAAGATTTGTGAATTATTTACTATAATTTCAACTTTCAACTTATTAATAGTAGTCTCAAAAGAAGTATTTGAGTTGCATTCAAGTGGTTGAGTGTTGAGACTCCACCTTATATCACTTAGATGTAAGGTTTCAGTCGTACTAAAAGTCTTGAGCTTTTATCATTGTTAGCCGCTCGAGCCAAACTTTTAACAGCCACTAGTCAGAAATAAATTTAACAGCCACTAGTAACTAGCCGAAGCCTGAATTTACATGTTTTATACACCAAAAACTAACTATTGCTCAAGGAGTAGACTCATCTGTACCTGCTACAATCTTCTATATATATCAATTGGTTTCTTCAAGAAAATATTTTATTATAATTTTCTTGCCCTTTACTTCTATGCGGAAGAAATGGTGATTATAGAACCACCTTATGTAAGTATTAATATTTTAAATTGGAAAATTGTGAGTTGCGTGTATAAAATTGATAGAATGGGAGGGTGCCCAATATCTAGAAAGATATGTTCTAGATTTATTTATTTATTTATTTAATACACAGTAATATGTTCTTCACTCTTTAAATCAAATATCCCTTTACGTACAAAGAACGTAAATATACATTCAAATAAATACTATATAATAGATATAAATTGTCAATAACTATCATCATTGTAATTTTTAACACAATATTAAATTCTAGAAAATCTTTCATATGTACATTTTACTATATCATTACGTAGTAAAATGCACGATACACTTTATATATACTAAATTTATACATTGTAAAACATCCTATACACTTTGGATACACAAAAGCGCTCGGGATACATTAATGATATATTATGTATACATTGTAAGATAAACGATACACTCTATACATAAATTTTATGCAATGTATATACTAAATAGACTCTCACTATAAAAAAAATATCAATATAGACCGTCACTATACAAAAATATATTAAATAGACTGTCACTATATGATTTATATACACTAGACTGTCATTATATAAATTATAAATAAAATAGACTGTCACTATACTAAATAGACTGTCGTCATACAAAATAGACTGTCACTATACAAAAAATATACAAAATAGACTGTCACTATACAAAAAATATACAAAATAGATATTTCGGGCTATTAGATGTAATATATTTGAGCCGAAGGGCCATTTCGTGTAAGTGACAAAAAATATAGGCTATTAAATTTTAAGGGGCTATAGAGGATAGTTATCTCAAAAGTCTTTCCTTCTTCTAACTTTCGCTCATTAGTGGACTAAGCTTCACAATACAAATTTTTAAAAATAAAAAATATAATTCCACGGAACGAAATCCTTGAGAAAATATAATGGGGAAAAGGTAGAAATTATAGTGTACTATGGAGGAAACCGTAAACGCATAGGCGTATTCAAGATTTCAAGAGCATGAGTGCACCATGATCTCCAAAGACCCGAGTTTCCGAGAGGATGCCTGAGAGATGTATTTTTTGGTTTAGCAATTTCATAATTCAAAATAAAGACTAAAGAAAGAGAAGGGAAAAAAATGTAACCAATAAAAAGGGAAAAAAAGAAGAAACAAAAATAGAGTGTTTAATTAGAAAAAACGATAGGGGCATGAGGATTTAACCCTATTTGTTAATTAAAATATAATTTAAAAAGAAGAAAGTGTACCGGACCAAACTCCTAACTGAAAGGTAGAAGGTGCACCTCTTTACAAATGCACTAAAATGATCACTTGAGCTTGGGTTCAGCCGTGCTAATTTAAGTAGTTGAGTTGAAATTCATTGGTACTATATATAATTTACGGAGAGGAGGATGGGTTCACGTGAACCCACCCCCTCCCATATGCATCCGCCTCTGCGTAAACGTCACAAAATAGGTATATTGGTAGATTAATCTAATTGGTATCGACATTAAAGGCTATTGCCTTGAGAAAAAAGAAACTAAACTAACTTATCCAATGTCAGTGTTGTATGAGTCAAGAGCTAGAGCACGGATTGTAGGAAAGTGAACTTTCTTCTCGGGAAGCAATGCTCTCTTTCGCATAAGTCCTTTGTTAAGTAAGGTGATGGTGCTCTTTATCTGTCCACCTAGCCTAAGGTGATGGTGCTCTTTATCTGTCCGCCTAGCCACTATGAATGAATATTTGGTCAATAGAATAAGTTGTTCTTTAAGATGTATCCTTACCACGAAGCTAGGGCAGCGAGCTGAAAAATTGTTGATGAGGAAAGGTCGTGAGAACATAAGTTTAGGAAAAGCTCAGGCAAAAGGAAAAAGGTCAAATGACTACAGCCTAATTATGACGAATCCTTAAGAATTATGGAGATAGATCATGGACACAACTACTTAACGGGTTGGGTGTACTTGGTAATGTTTTCAACTGATTATCATAGTTAACAAAACTGCTTTCGAAAGCACTCTCTGATGTTATACGGATATAAAAGTTATTATAGGAAATTAGAGAAATATGCAAGATAATGCACTATAATACGGCTCTCTTAAAAGTTAAGTATAACGTATTGACAATAATGTTACATGTTGGGGCGATAATGACTTGATTTTTAAAAGGTGAAATTGTTCCTTCACTTGGTCTCAAAACAATTTCATTTCTTCTACAGACAATCAAACAACAACAAAAAAATTATTTAAAAAAACAGTGCATCATACAAAACACAACTTGGTGATTGTTATACATAAAAGAACAAACATATAGTACGTTTCATAGATCAATTGCATATACTATTAGACTTGTGAGTTTATGCAAAGTGTATCCAATTTATAGCCCGTGATTTCTTGCAACCCCACATATCTGGATCATGATTAATGGGTTGGCCTGTTCTTGACCAACTTCTTGCTAATCGTCCTGGAGCAGAGCAACCAGCCCAAAACTTGTTATATCCCAGTAAAAAGAGTTGGTTAGATCTAGCTGTAGTTGGCAATTAGTGGTTTGTCTTTTTCGTGTCAAATTTTCATATCCAATATTGTTTATTTGAAAATAATTGAAAGCAATGAAGTATTCTTTTTTTCGTTTAGAACATCTAGTATTCATCCGATTAATCTAAATTCACACCAAGTAAATTCATACTAAAGAGGTAAAATGCTCTAATTTTTTTTTAATCTATAAGATTTGTACCAAAGATTTTGAGTTAAAAATGCAAGGATCCCAATCAATCTATCGCACCCCTTAATGGTAAAAAGGACAAGTATGGAGTTAAGTGAGTTTGCAATTGCAAATATTTCTTCCCAGCTAATAGCATGTTTGGCCAAACTTCTAAAATATGCTTATTTTAAGAAATATTTTTTTCAAAAGTACTTTTCAAAAATGTACTTTCTGTGAAAATCGGTTTGTGTTTGGCTAATTAATTTGAAAAGCACAACAGTAATTAATGTTTGGCCAAGCTTTTGAAAATTGATTCTTAGCGTATTTTTCTCAAAAGTATTTCTCAGAATAGTACTTTTGAAGAAAAACTACATTTTTCTGCTTCTTAAAACTATTTCTGCTTCTCCTCAAAAATATTTTTTTTCTTCTAAAAGTTTGACCAAACACCTTAATTTTTTTGTTAAAAGTACTTTTGATAAAAAAAAAAAAAAAATTGACCCAAAAAAGGCTTGGCCAAACATGCTAAGTTTTCAGCCTAAGATTATATTATTTCCTGATAAGATAACAACCAGTCAAGTATTGAAAATAACATGCCTAGCGACAAAATCGCAATTAACAAACAAATAGGGGCATAATTTTTTTGCAATCCCTTGTATTATTATCATTGACATTTAAGTTGGTGAATTATTTTTTGGCGACTCATTCATAGACATCCCTCAAACATGATTAGCTAACTGCATAAATGGATACCACTAATCCTACTTGCTGACTTTTCTGCTTAAAATAATTAAACCACCAAACTTAGTCTACGTATTATTTTAAAGTAATTTCTAAAAGAGTTTAGATTATAACTTAACTATACAAAGAATACAACTATGATATTGCTTCATGCTGACGTTATTTTAATCAGAAACTTAGCACGAAGCCAAATTGCAATCCTGACATGCCACGTGTCAGAAAAAGTAAGCCCAAAAGAGACCATGCATAACATCTTCCCCCCTTGCCTCAAACTGTTGAGAGATCATCACGTGGGACCCAATCACAACCAACTAAGGATATAAAGGTAATTTAATTGGTAGGCACAAGGGTAATCTGGTCATTAAACGAAACAGATGGAGCCGAACTCCTGCTGGCATAAAATCAAAGCCAGGCTGTACACAGCTGTAATCCAACCCCACGAACAGAGCTTCTATTTAGCAGCTAAATTCCGTACAATAAATATATTAAATGAACAAATAGATTAAATAATTATTTAATTAACAGTGTTTTTTCTTTTTCTATTTTTATATTACCAAAAAGGGGCTTATTTTAGAGTTACTCATCTTTCAAAAGATGAACCTAGTATTTTTTGGTGGAGCCAATTCCAGGGGTTATATCTTCTCTGTGCACAAATCCCTATGGACTCTATTACAATTTCTTCTCCACTCCGGCACACAGTAGTTTTTCTCTTAAACCTACGCTTCACTTAATTCTTCAACTTCGTTTAGCTTTACAAAACTGAGAGTTTTGAGTTTGGATTTTTTGCTTTGACCCGAAGGGAACAAACCGCAATGGATCCGTGTCCTTTTGTGCGACTCAGTGTGTGTAATTTGGCGTTAAAAGTTCCGGTTGCTTCAAAGCCGGCTCATTCCGTCGTGCACCCGTCGTCGTCGCCATGCTATTGTAAAATCAAGCTGAAGAATTTTCCTCTACAGACGGCAGTTGTGCCGTGCATTTTGCCGGAGAGTCAATTTCCGGACGCTCAGGTACAAAGCCACGCAGCGAGTTTTCACCTTAACAAGTGCGATCTCGAGAAGCTCGTGGCAAAGTCTCTCTTCGGCGGTGGGAAGTTGTTCCTGAAAATCTCAATCTACACCGGCCGGCGAGGGTCGACCTGTGGTGTGAACTCCGGGAGGTTGCTAGGGAAGGTTGACGTGCCTTTGGATCTTGCGGGAACGGAGTCTAGGTCAGTACTGTTCCATAATGGCTGGATAGTTATCGGAAAAGAAGCAAAGAATTCAAGTGCGCAATTTCATTTGAGTGTTAAGGCGGAACCCGACCCGAGATTCGTGTTTCAGTTCGACGGAGAGCCGGAATGCAGTCCTCAAGTGTTTCAAATTCAAGGAACCATTCGCCAACCGGTTTTCACATGCAAGTTCAGTTTTCGAACCACCGGCGACCGCAATCAGAGGTCCAGGTTGGTTTCGATACTTAATATATTTTTTTTCAATCTTTCCTGCACTTTAGTTCTGATACCGACAGACTTGACTTACACAATTAGGTTCACACTACATTTGCCGCATAAAAGATTTGAATTTTTCAGTATTCAAGTGCAAAAGAATGTTCAAATTGTACGGGAAAGTTAGGTTTACGAATCCTAACTAAAGTGAAAAAAGTGGCTTCCAATGTCAGTAATTAGAAATGATTTTCTCCCTTTTCCATTGCGCCTTGAACAGCTTCTCTCTCTCTTTGTTTAAATTTAGAAAAATGATTTTTTTTCATAAATTTTAACGAAATTGGAACTGCATTGTGCAGGTCTTTACCGTTGGAGCATAGTAGTTCGCGAAATTGGTTGAGTTCGTTCGGAAGTGAAAGGGAGCGACCAGGGAAGGAGCGAAAGGGTTGGTCAATCACGGTCCACGATCTGTCCGGTTCACCAGTTGCAGCTGCGTCAATGGTTACACCATTTGTTGCTTCTCCCGGTTCAGACAGGGTAAGCCGGTCCAACCCTGGCTCATGGCTAATTCTCCGGCCAGGTGACGGAACTTGGAAACCATGGGGCAGGCTCGAGGCCTGGCGTGAACGTGGTTTAGCAGACAGCCTTGGCTACCGGTTTGAGCTTATCCCTGACTCAGCCGCAGCTGGAATAGTATTAGCCGAGTCCACACTAAGCTGTAGTAAAGGCGGAAAATTCGTGATAGACCTCGGAACAAGCGTTTCAACCAATGGGAAATTGACACCTGGAAACTCCACGTCACCGGCGTGTAGTCCTAGAGGTAGTGGTGACTTTGGGTACGGACTGTGGCCATATTGCATGTACCGAGGGTTTGTGATGTCGGCTAGCGTGGAAGGTGAGTGCAGTAAACCCACGGTGGAAGTTAGTGTGCAGCACGTGAATTGCACGGAGGATGCAGCGGCATACGTGGCTTTGTCAGCTGCCATTGATCTCAGCATTGATGCTTGCAGGCTTTTCTCTCAAAAGCTTCGCAAAGAATTATGCCCTTCTCAGGATTTACTCTCCTGACTAGTCTTTTTTCATTCCGTTGTTTTATTTCGTTTTTTACTGCTTTTTTTGTGAGTGGTAAAATGATGGCGATGGGTTTTAGATTTCGTCGGTCATCACTAGTTAAAAAAAATTGGCTGATTGTTAGTACTACTAACGAACATTAGGCTACTTCTTCAATATGTACAGAGAGAGTGGGGGATTTGACTGACAGGGCATTTTGCTGTTTTTTCTTAACTTGGTGTTTTGCTCTTGTAAACTTTTTCACCATTTCAAGTTGTCAATGTCAACGGTGGTTATCTTAATTCGATTTGCCTAAACAGTCAATGTATTTCCTCAACCTCCAGTAGAACTCATGCCTCTTTCTACTCTATTCTTCATTTGCAAGTATTACGATAGTGTTTAGTCTACTTTCTGGTGGTTGGTATTTCGCATACTTAATACTACTAGTAGTTGCAAAATGATGGAGGTGCTATTGAAATTTACCCATTCTTTTGTATCCAAATGGAAATATGTACTCCAGCTGATTAAAGATATAACGTGATTAATTAGTTTGAACTACCCTAACAATGAGATATTAGGGAATAGGATTTGATTTTGATGTGTAGCGGATTTGAGGGGAATGTGCGTGCACGCAAGGGTTGAAAACTGGAGTTAGGTACATTAAAACTTACTTATTAAGTGGCTTTGAGACTACTATTAAAGTGCTAAATGTGGGTTGTGGGAGATAGCTGTAATGTGGTTTGAATATGGAAAATTTTGGTTTGGTGACAATGGGTGGGGATTTTCCAGCTATGCTAATGACCAAAGTAATAATGGCGGAACTTGAAAGGAAAATAAAAAATGAAATATGTGGTATTTGAACATAGTTTTAAGAAGGTAGGGTGGGAATATTTGGATATCGCAGATTTGAGAGGAATCCTATATTTTTAAAATGAGTTAGTAGGCAGGGGTGGGGGACCTTACCTTACCTATACAATGGGTGTATATAGCAGCTGCAGCAGAGTGCCAGAAGGCCAAATGGTTTGTGCAGTTCTGGCCTGTGTGGGTAACTCTGAGGTGGTGGGGACATAAAGATACGCCAATATTGTAATGTTAATGTGTGGATTTGGAAATTAAATAAACAGCCTGGCTTACCAAGCCAGTCAAATTGAACATGGAAGGAACTATAATTTATATTTGGCCGGTTAAACTTTTATAAAATTTTAATCTGAATTCACCAATTGTATGGTGCATTGGATTTTTTCCCTCTCGATTTAAGCAAGATAGCTAATTGTATACGGTCGAAATAGATTTCGACCTCTGTACGTTTGTTCGAACTCGAATGGTAAGCGATCGAAGTGAGAGCTCGAGCTCCAAGACCGATCGAGGAATCGACTCGATATCATTATCGAGCCCATGACCAAATCGAACCGCAAGGCAAGAAGAAGGTTGTCGGAGATGCACCGACCGATTGACACTCACCCCGAATGTCGAACTCGAACTCAAGGCCGAGGGCTCAATCCAATACCGAGCTCGAGCCAGTATCGAGCTCGCAGACATGAACCGTTGCAACCGTACTAGGGGAGAGAATCTTGGCAGGAATCGAGGAAGAGACAATTCATCATGAGTTCTCCATTATATATTTTTTATTATNNNNGGGGGGGGGGGGGAAATCTTTGTAAGCAGGGGGAGAGGGCAAGAAGAGACTGCTTTTATTTATTGAAGAATAAATCTCTTAAGCTTTTTGACTCAACACACTTACTCTTCTAGTTCAATAATTTATATCGCATTTCTATAGCCAAGAATCCAAATATTTCCACTTCTATGTACGATTTATGTCAGGCTATATCACATATCTTTAGAACTACTTATAAATTTAACTATATCCGATTTTTCGGGTAAATAGTTTGGCGTCCACCGTGGAGCTANATATCACATATCCTTAGAACTATTTATAAATTCAATTATATCCGATTTTTCGGGTAAACAGTTTGGCGCCCACCGTGGGGCTAAGAATAACAGTGGTTGTTTGATACAAATCCGCAATACGCACCAGTTTACAACTCCGAATCAGCAATGGCAAACCCTCGATTCATGGCTTTACCTATCGACCACGAAGCCGGCCTTCAGGATGAAACCAACAACTTGATACCCAAGGCCGAAAAGCCACTTAACGATGTCACTGAAGCTCGAGTCAAAGTACCACTAGACGTCAATTCACAAGTGGCTCTTGAGGCGAACCAACATTCCGAACCGAAAAAAAGTATTCAGGGCGGTACTCAATCCGTAGCTCGAGATGCCCATAATGTGGAGGAGATTAGAATCAGCTTACGGGTGATCTTCGAGATATTACAAGCCCAGCAAATAACGATAGCTCAGATGCAGAGCCAAACTCAGGTACAAAGCAGGCCGGAGCCCGATCCGCTTCGAAAAATCATCCACAGAACGGAGCCAGCAATAGTGAAGTCAAATGAGCAAGAATCGGGGACTAATCTCGAAATTACCAAATTGCTCGAGGAACTCACAAAGCGAGTCGAAGCCAATGATAAAAAAGTATAAATATATAATTCCAGGGTCGATAAGATCCCGGGAGCTCCACCAATAATAAAAGGGTTGGATTCGAAGAAATTCATCCAAAAGTCTTTTCCCTCGAGTGCAGCTCCAAAACCAATCCCCAAAAAATTCCGTATGCCCGAAATTTCCAAATATAACGGTACGACCGATCCCAACGAACACGTCATCTCTTACACGTGTGCCATCAAAGGTACCGATTTGGAAGACGACGAGATCAAATTCGTGTTATTGAAGAAATTCGAAGAGACCCTCTTGAAGGGAGCGATGATTTGGTATCATAATTTGCCCCCAAATTCCATCGATTCTTTTGCCATGTTAGCGGACTCGTTTGTAAAGGCGCATATTGGTGCCATAAAGGTTGCAACAAGGAAATCGAACCTCTTCAAAGTAAAGCAAAGAGGTAATTAAATAATGAGGGAGTTCGTGTCCCGATTTCAAATGGAACGCATGAAATTGCCACCGGTCACAGACGACTGGGCCGTCCAAGCTTTCACCCAAGGGTTGAATGAGCAAAGTTCAATAGCATCACGTCGGCTGAAGCAAAATTTGATGAGTATCCAGCAATGACTTGGGCAGATGTGCACAACCGATATCAGTCAAAAATAGGGTCGAAGACGACCGGTTAGGAGCTCCTTCCGGATCCATGCACCAAAACAGGGCAGTTATAAAAAACCAGAGGGATATCGACAGAGAATGAAGGTCGAACAGAGACCGATATCAACCGTACGTCACAGATCGAATGAACAAAGGCTCGGCATGCAACTCTGCTCGGAACAATCGAAGAAGTGATCGAGGACACAATTCCCGGGGGCTTATGAGCAAGAGTGGCTTCAATAAATATGGCGATCCCATAGAGGAACCCCGGCTATCGGAGTACAATTTCAGCGTCGACGCATGGGGCATTGTATCGGTGATCGGAAGAATCAAAGATGCTAGGTGGCCCAGACCCATGCAAACTGACCCTTCCCAAAGAAACCCTAATTCGATGTGCAAGTATCATGGCACGCATGGCCACAGGACCGAGGATTGCAGACAATTAATAGAAGAGGTAGCCCGCCTATTCAATGAGGGCCACCTTCGAGAGTTCCTCAGCGACCGAGCCAGGAATCATTTCAGAGAAAGGGACGCCAGCAAAAAGGATAAACAAGAGGAACCTCTGCATATCATCTATATGATCATCGATAGAGTCGATATTCCGCAGGGACCCGTGCTCAAGTACGGCAAGATACCGGCCACAGGGAAAAAATGAACTCGAGGTTATGTACCCAAGGGCACTTTATCATTCGGAATTGAAGAAGCCGAGGGCATCTCTTAACCTCATAATGACGCTCTTGCAATTTCTATCCTATTAAATAAAGCTCAAGTTAAGCATGTTTTAGTGGATCCAGGTAGCTCTGCGAATATCGTCCGATCTTGGGTAGTGGAGCAGCTCGGTTTGCAAAATCAAGTCGCGCTTGCAGCTCGGGTCATGAACGGTTTCAATATAGCCAGTGAAACGACTAAAGGGGAGATTACTCTACCAGTGAATGTAGGTGGAACCATCCAAAATACCAAATTCCATGTAATTGAAGGGGATATGAGATACAATGCCCTACTCGGAAGACCTTGGATCCACAATATGAAGGCAGTGCCTTCGACCCTCCACCAAGTAATGGAATTTCCTACGTCGGACGGCGTGAAAACAGTATAAGGGGAGCAACATGCTGTGAAGGAAATATTTGCAGTTGATGAGGTAACACCGATGCCAATGCTATCGGTCTCTGAAAGATCGAGCACTAAAGATAGACGAGAAACCAAATAGCAATCACAGCCACCAGTCTCGATCGAACCAGTGGAACAGGAAATAGAGGATGACGAGGAAGAGTTTCTGACACCTCGAGCTTTCATCATCCCCGACGACTCCGACGCCACTAAATCTACGATCGAAGAACTGGAGCATGTCATATTAATCGAATATCTGCCCGAGAAAAAGGTATACCTGGGAACGGGATTGACCCCCGAACTCAGGGAAAAACTCATTCGATTTCTTATTGACAACATAGACTATTTTTCTTGGTCCCATTTAGACATGGCAGGGATCCCACTGTCGATAACGACACACCAGCTGAGCTTGGACCCTAGGTTCAAACCAGTAAAGCAAAAAATAAGACCACAGTTCAAGGTAAAACACGTATTTATAAAGGAAGAGGTAACTAAACTTCTCAAAATAGGATCAATTCGGGAGATAAAATATCCCGAGTGGTTAGCCAACGTAGTTGTAGTCCCTAAAAAGGGGAACAAACTTAGAATGTGCATAGATTATAAAGATCTAAACAAAGCATGCCCCAAAGGTTATTTTCCACTACCTAGCATCGATCACATGATCGATGCCACAGTCGGCCACGAGATCCTTACTTTTCTCGACGCCTACTCCAGGTACAATCAAATTCGAATGAACCAGCAGGACCAGTAAAAAACTTTATTTATCACCAAGTACGGAACCTATTGCTACAATGTAGTGCCATTTGGGCTAAAAAACGCAAGAGCTATTTACCAACGCCTAATGAATAAAATGTTCGAAGAACAAATAGGTAAATCAATGGAAGTTTATATTGATGACATGCTAATTAAGTCCCTGCGAGCAGAGGTCCATTTGACTCATTTGCAGGAAACGTTCAAGATCTTAAGGAAATACAAAATGAAGCTCAACCCCGAGAAATGTGCTTTCGGGTTGGATTGGGCAAGTTCTTTGGTCTCATGGTATCGAATCGGGGAATCGAGATCAACCCCAACAAAATTAAGGCCATCGAAGACATCACCGTCGTGGATAGTGTGAAAGCAGTGCAAAGGTTGACCGGGCGGATAGCTTCCTTAGGCCGATTCATTTTGAGGTCATCAGATCGCACAAATTCTTCTCCCTACTCAAAAGGAAGAACGATTTCACCTGGACCCCGGAATGCCAACAGGCACTAGAACAATTGAAGCGGTACCTATTGAGCCCGCCACTACTTCACACTCCTGGGACAGATGAGAAGCTGTACTTATACTTGGCAGTATTGAAAATCGCGCTAAGTGGCATCCTAATTCGAGAAGAGCAAGGTACACAGTTTTCTGTTTATTATGTAAGTCGGACCTTAGGGGAAGCAGAGGCTAGATACCCTCACTTAGAGAAATTAGTACTTACACTAATAAGCACCTCTAGAAAGTTAAGACCGTACTTTCAATGTCACCCCATATGCGTTTTGACCACTTACCCACTTCGCAATATTTTGCACAAGCCCGAACTATCGGGTCGATTGGCTAAATGGGTCGTCCAACTCAGTGGATACGATATCGAATATCAGCATCGTACGACCATTAAGTCCCAAATTTTAGCGGACTTCCTTGCCGATTTCACGCCAACCCTCGTACCCGAAGTTGAAAAAGAACTCTTGTTAAAATCGGGTACGTCGTCGGGGGTTTGGACCCTCTACACAGATGGTGCTTCAAATATGAAGGGGTCCGGGCTTGGCATCATCATAAAACCTCCCACAGGTGGAATTATTAGACAATCCATCAAAACCACTAGATTAACTAACAATGAGGCCGAGTATGAGGCCATGATTGCAGGTCTCGAGCTACCTAAAAGCCTGGGAGCAGAAGTCATTGAAGCCAACTATGACTCTTTACTAGTAGTGAACTAAGTAAACAAAATTGTCGAGGTTCGAGAAGATAGGATACAAAGGTATTTGGACAAATTACAGATAACTCTACACCGTTTCAAAGAATGGACCCTACAACATATGCCTCGAGAACAAAACTGTGAGGCCGACACACTCGCAAATTTGGGGTCGTCGGTCGAGGAAGATAAGATCGACTCGGGGGCTGTCGTTCAACTCTCGAAATCTGTAATCGAGGATGGACATGCCGAAATATATTCCACGAGCTTAACCTGGGATTGGAGGAATAAGTATATTGAATATTTAAAGAACGGAAAACTCCCATCGAACCCTAAAGAATCGAGGGTTCTACGAACCAAGGCTGCTCGATTCACGCTGGTTGAAGATGGAACATTATACAGAAGGACGTTCGACGGACCACTGGCAGTATGTTTGGGACCATGAGACACCGATTATATTTTACATGAGGTTCATGAAGGCACTTGTGGAAACCACTCCAGCGCTGAACCGTTAATTCGCAAAATCATCAGAGCAGGGTACTACTGGGATATCATGGACAAGGACACTAAAGAGTTAGTTCGAAAATGTGATAAATGTCAAAAGTTTGCACCGATGATCCACCAACCCGGAGAGCAGCTTCATTCGGTCATTTCTCCATGGCCATTCATGAAATGGGAAATGGATATCGTCGGCCCCCTATCATCGGCCCCAGGTAAAGCTAAATTTATTCTGTTTATGACTGACTATTTTTCTAAATGGGTTGAAGCATAGGCGTTCGAAAAAGGTGAGAGAAAAAGAGGTTATAGATTTTATCTGGAACCACATCGTGTGTCGATTTGAGATACCAGCAAAAATAACATGCGATAACGGTAGACAGTTTATCGGTGGTAGAGTGACGAAATTCCTCAAAGACCATAAAATAAAAAGAATACTGTCTACACCATATCATCCTAGCGAGAACGTACAGGCCGAATCAACGAACAAGATTATCATCCAAAACATAAAGAAAAGATTGAACGAATCTAAAGGAAAGTGGAGAGAAATTTTGCCCGAAGTCCTTTGGGCATATCGGACAACATCCTAATCCGGTACAGGAGCAACCCCATTTTTCCTAGTGTATGGATCTGAAGCTCTAATTCCGGTCAAAGTCAGGGAACCAAGCGCAAGGTTCTGATATACACCGGAAGAATCGAACTACGAGGCAATGAATACTAGCCTCGAATTATTAGATAAAAAATGAGAGGCGACACTGGTTCGAATGGTTGCACAAAAAAACGAATCGAAAAGTACTACAACAAAAGAACCAACCTCCGCCATTTCAACGTCGGGGACTTGGTCCTAAGGAAGGTCACCGTTAACACTCGAGATCATAATGAAGGGAAGCTCGGCCCAAATTGGGAAGGATCCTATCAAGTCCTCGATATGGTCGGGAAAAGGGTCTTATNGTCAACACCATATCATCCTAGTGGGAACGGACAGGCCGAATCAACGAACAAGATTATCATCCAAAACATAAAGAAAAGATTGAACGAATCTAAAGGAAAGTGGAGAGAAATTTTGCCCGAAGTCCTTTGGGCATATCGGACAACATCCTAATCCGGTACAGGAGCAACCCCATTTTTCCTAGTGTATGGATCTGAAGCTCTAATTCCGGTCAAAGTCAGGGAACCAAGCGCAAGGTTCTGATATACACCGGAAGAATCGAACTACGAGGCAATGAATACTAGCCTCGAATTATTAGATAAAAAATGAGAGGCGACACTGGTTCGAATGGTTGCACAAAAAAACGAATCGAAAAGTACTACAACAAAAGAACCAACCTCCGCCATTTCAACGTCGGGGACTTGGTCCTAAGGAAGGTCACCGTTAACACTCGAGATCATAATGAAGGGAAGCTCGGCCCAAATTGGGAAGGATCCTATCAAGTCCTCGATATGGTCGGGAAAAGGGTCTTATAAACTTGCAGCAATGGATGGAAAACCGTTACCAAACAATTGGAACATATCGTTTCTCAATCGATATTACTGTTAAGGTATGATTTTCTCCTCTATCGTCTACATACGTACATTCGACACTAACTCATTGCAGGAATACGATGAAAAACATCAAGACCTTTGGTTTCAAAGCACGCGTTATACTTTTCTCCCCTCAAGTTCGGCTTTTATCCCAAATGAGTTTTTCTAACAAGGTTTTTAACGAGAGAACAACTATGTGCTACCCGGGGACAAATCAACAGTATCCGAAGCTCCTTCATAATCAACCTTGGATACTGGGGGGCTACCAAGCGAATAAATCAAGTTCCGAACAAGAAAGTTGTACCAGATCAAACTCATGACAAACAGGGTCTCGATAGAGAAAAGTGTAAGGGCCAAATGGTCAAAACGAACCATGCCCACGTAGTTTCGCTTAAGATACAAACACATGTGTAATGACTTATAAAGGAGAACTACTTTTTCAGATATCTCATACTTTGAAAAGATTTTCCTGCTTCATGATTCAAACAGGCTTAAAGGCCAACCACCATCAAAGGGATTTTTGATAGCGATCATCAAAAGCCTACGGGCTAAGATATTCTGAGTTCGAGTTCGAAACAGTCACTCACTCAAATTACTGCCTAAAGGCTATCTGAGTTCGAGTTTGAAACAATCACTCACTCGGTCATAAAAAGCCTACGGGCTAAAATATTCTGAGTTCGAGTTCGAAACAATCACTCACTCAAATTAAAGCCTAAAGGCTATCTGAGTTCGAGTTCGAAACAATCACTCACTCGGTCATAAAAAGCCTACGGGCTAAGATATTCTGAGTTCGAGTTCGAAACAATCACTCACTCAAATTAAAGCCTAAAGGCTATTGAGTTCGAGTTCGAAAAAATCATTCACTCAAAAAGCCTACGGGCTAAGATATTCTGAGTTCAAGTTCGAAACAATCACTCACTCAAATTAAAGCCTAAAAGCTATCTGTGTTCGAGTTCGAAACAATCACTCACTCAAAAAGCCTACGGGCTAAGATATTCTGAGTTCGCGTTCGAAACAATCACTCACTCAAATTAAAGCCTAAAGGCTATCTGAGTTCGAGTTCGAAACAATCACTCACTCGGTCATAAAAAGCCTACGGACCAAGATATTCTGAGTTCGAGTTCGAAACAATCACTCGCTCAATTATTAAAAGCCTAAGGGCTATCTTACTTCGAGTCCGAGCAATCACTCACTCGATCGTAAAAGTCTACGGGCTAATATACTTTGAGTTTGAGTTCGAAACAATCACTCACTCACTTATCAAAACCTAAAGGCTATCTTGCTTCGAGTTCAAACGTTCACTCGACTACTAAACCTGTGGGCTACTTTTATTTTTCGAGTTCAGGCAAGCGCCCACTCGACCACTAAGCCCGTGGGCTACTTTTATTTCGAGCTCGAGCTCGAGCGAACACTCACTCGGTCATAAAGGCTACGAAGGCAAATTCGATGAAATCACCTAAATCCTCATAAAAACATCCGCAAGGCATGAATGAAATCTTCACGAAGCAAGACAGTAAAAGAAAAAGATATTTGTATAGATATACAAGGGTGGTTTACATAAATGAATGCAACATAGAAGAAGCTAAGGGCTAAGCTTCTGGGTTATCATCGAGAGCGGTCTCTTCTCCACCGGGCTCCCCCCCTCCCCCCGTCTTCGGACCCGCTCTTGCTACCTTCATCATCATCATCATCGCCATCAGAAGCCAAGGCATCAGCTTCGAGCTCTTTATCCCTTTTTATCTCTTCGGCAAGGTCGAAACCTCGAGCATGTATCTCCTCGAGGGTCTCCCTCCGAGACCGAAACTTAGCAAGTTCGGCAACCCAATGTGCTCAAGTATCAGCAGTATCCGCTGCCTCTCTTGCCTCCATTTGAGCAGCCTCGGCATCAGCCCGATACACAACAATGGACTTTTCTGCCATGACTTTCGACGACTCAACCTCCGCCTTGGCCTCAGCGAGACGCGTTTCAAGCTCCTCGATCCTTTTGGCCTGAGCTGAACCCTTTTGCTTGACGCTTCGAAGCTGAACTTCGGTCGATAATAATTTGGCCAAGATGGTGTCTTTTTTTGCAGCCAGGCGGTCGATAGTCTCCTTCCATCGGTTACATTCGGCCTTGATTTGATCGACTTCTTCCCGAAGCAACCCGATCTTTTCAACCTTTTATTGCAGCCGAGACAACGAAAGGATAGCTTCCACAGTTGGGTCAAACCCATACTCTAACAGAACGAGGCTCGCCTGCTTATCTAGTTCGGCCTCTTCTTCACGAGCCTTAGCCAAATCTGCTTGGAGGTCCTTTATAGCCTCATCCTTTTGGCTGCAAAGAAGCCGTAGGGCATCTCTCCCCCCCGAGACCTTCTGAAGCTTGGCCTCACACTAGCTGAGGTCGACTCGAAACCTGCTAATAGCCTGTATAGTAGGGAAAAAACACAAACCAAGCACAGTAAAATCATTACCCGAGAAATGAAATGTTGGGCCTCTTCTAGGATAAGAGAAGCGTCACTGATGTCGGAGGCATCATCGACTCCAGTAAAGCAGTCCTGAAAAGGGTCCCCTACACTAGAGCCTCTGCCCATATCGGGGGTCTTCAATTCTCGAGCTTCCTTTAATGCCTCCTCAGAAAAGGTCGGAAATGAAGGCAAATGACCCACTGTCATAGTCCCAAGCGAATCGCTCGGGACGCTCTAATCAAGACTCGGGGTACCGGAACCGACCCCGACCGGTATAGCCGTCATTGGCTCAGAAGGTCAGGCGACATCGATAACTTTCGCAAATCGGATCACCAAAGCCGAGGTATCATCATCATCATCTTCTTCTCTCAGTCGTTGGACCGAGTCCATCGAAAGAGCGATTGCCTTCCTCCTCACTCTTCGAGTTTTGGGCTTGGGATCCTCTAGCCGAGAGACGACTTTTCGCTTCTTATCTTTCCCCGGTTATGGGACCGAGGACTTGGTTCTTCCTTCACCACTCGAAGGCCTCAAAGCGGCATCCTTGTTTACACATGCATGAAAGAAAACCGATAACGAATGGAGCATAAAAAATATTTCGAAGAACACGAGAAGTGATCCTTACAATGATTCTTGGCCTCCCATCTACCTTTTGCCAAATCATGCCAAGCGCGTTCGGCGTAAGAGAAAGTCGAGGCTAACTTCCGAACCCAATCCTCGAGGTCGGGTACCACTTGTGGCATCCAAGGGGCAGCTGTATATCAAAGAAAAATATCAGATAGAATCGAAGAAAGATACGAAAAGCAACGCCTTATGAAAATCACTTACGGTCAAAATTCCATTCCCCGGGGAATGACATCTTCTCTTCCGGAATGAGATCACGGGTCCTCACCCGAATATAACAGCCCATCCAACCCCAATCCTTGTCTTCGTCGATACTCGACACCAAAGCTTTCGATGCCCGACAATGAAGCCCGATTAGTCCTCGAAAGATTTGAGGCTGATACAATCGTATGAGGTGGTTTAGGATAAAATCTAGCCCTCCGGCTTTATCGGAGAAGAAGCGAAGTAAGGTTACTATACGCCATAGAGAAGGATGAATTTGACCGAGGGTGACCTAATATCTTTTGCAAAAATCAATGATCACTGGGTCGACGGGAGCCAACGTGAACGGGTAAGTATAAGCACTTAAAAACCCCTCCACGTGAGTGATGACGCTCTTTTTTTGAGAGGGAATTTGCAATACAACCTCGGAACCCCAGTTGCAATCTTTCCTCACAGCCTCGAGATGGCCCTCTGTTATCGAGCACATGTACATCGACACATGCTCACATCGACCCGGAACAGACGAAGAATTTTCAACCTTAAAATCGATCTTCAGAGTACATGGGCCAGGAACGTACTCATGGGGAGGCGGCTCCACCGGTGCCTTATCGCCGGACGGCCGTGAAGAGGAAGCTTTCTCCTTCTGAGGTACGATTTTTGAAGTTTTTGCCATTGATGTAAGAGAAAGAAAGCGAAGGAAGATGAAAGGTTGATGGTGCCAAACGCTGATAAAGGTGGCTCTACAAGCGGCGAAACAGAGGCAGAAAGAGTAAGAAAATTTAGGAGATTGAAGATATAAAAATGGTAAATGATAAATGGAAGAGCTATTTATAGGCTTATACCGTGGCAGTTCAGTATCAGCGATGGCCAACCACCGTCTGACGTGCATTAAATACCTTGAAAGACTAAATCGACGGGACAGCTATCACATACGTCACGATCGAGCCCAGTGAAAACGTCAGCTTATAATCCGATCGAGCCGTCGGAAATCATATCGCTTCTCGCCACATTCTTCGTGAGAAACGAGGGGACTATCTGTATACGGTCGAAATAGATTTCGACCTCTGTACGTTTGTTCTAGCTCGAATGGTAAGCGATCGAAGTGAGAGCTCGAGACAAGTTTCGAGGATAGTACATATAAGCCTTGAGCTCCAAGACCGATCGAGAAATCGGCTCGATATCATTATCGAGCCCATGACCAAATCGAACCGCAAGGCAAGAAGAAGGTTGCGGAGATGCACCGACCGATTGACACTCACCCTGAATGTCGAACTCAAACTCAAGGTCGAGGGCTCGATCCAATACCGAGCTCGAGTCAGTACCGAGCTCGCAGATAGGAGCCGTTGCAACCGCACTAGGGGGAGAATCTTGGCAGGAATCGAGTAAGCGATAATTCATCATGGGTTCTCCACTATATATTTTTATTATTATAAATAAAGTAACATCCCCCTACTATAAAGTGGGGAATCCTTGTAAGCAGGGGGAGAGGGCAAGAACAAACTACTTCTATTTATTGAAAAATAAATCTCTTAAGCTTTTTGACTCAACACACTCATTCTTCTAGTTCAATAATTTATACTCTCATTTCTATTACCAAGAATCTAAATATTTTCACTTCTACATACGATTTATGTTAGGCTATATCACATATCCTTTGCGGTCCTGTCAAAGGTTAATTAAAATTTAACAGAGCAAAATTAAACAACCACTCTCATAGAACAATTTCGAATAGTAGCACTTTCAATGTACTTTTATAACACCAGTAAAGCAGCTTTGGATCTGGTCTGATTAAAACTGGTCAATATTCTTTCAAAGGGGGGACTAGAATACTAGATGAAGTAGTAACATTTATTGTGCTGAGTGTATTTGGTTGTGTAATATGGTCAGGATGAGTCATTACTAACAAGATCAGAGAACCTAGTGTCGTTTTTTGTGTTGCTTCGTAACCAAGCACTCTTTTCCTGCAGCGAGAGGCTAATACCTTGTTTGACCTTGCTTCTTCTTCTTTTTTTTTTTTTTTTTTTTTTTTTTTTTTTTTTTTTTTTTGGTAAAAATTGCATGGATACCCTATTTGATCGTCTCTTTTTAACTTATATCTGTTTTATTTTTTCGTTTGCATCCGTACCCTTTTTTTTTTTTGTTAAAAGCGTTTTAAAAAGACGATTTTGCCCTTCATTAATAAAAGACTATTGACAAACTGCGGGATTAAAATTTAAGTATTTTTAGGCTGAAATTTTAGCAAATAAACTAAAAAACTTCAGTTTGTTTAGACTGAGGTTTCGGATAAAGCACAGGACAAAACTGTAGACTGCGTTACAAAACTTCAGCATGTTTTGGTATGAAGTTTTAGCAAATGAACTAACTAATTTCAGCATGCATTAGCAAAAACTCTTTAAAAAATTACATACTGCAAGACAAAAATTTAAGCATGTTTAGTCTGAAATATTAGCAAATGAACTAAATAACTTCAGCATATTTTGTTTGAAATTTTAGCAAATGAACTAAATAACTTCAACATGTTTTGTCTGAAGTTTTAGCAAATGAACTAAATAACTTCAGCATGCATTAGCAAAAACTCATTAGAAAATTACATACTATAAGACAAAAACTTAAGCATGTTTAATCTGAAGTTTTAGCAAATGAACTAAATAACCTAAGCATGTTTAGTCTGAAGTTTTAGCAAATGAAGTAAATAACTTAAGCATGTTTAGTCTGAAGTTTTAGCAAATGAACTAAATAACCTAAGCATGTTTAGTCTGAAGTTTTAGCAAATGAAGTAAATAACTTAAGCATGTTTAGTCTGAAGTTTTAGCAAATGAACTAAATAACTTAAGCATGTTTAGTCTGAAGTTTTAGCAAATGAACTAAATAACTTAAGCATGTTTAGTCTGAAGTTTTAGCAAATGAACTAAATAACTTAAGCATGTTTAGTCTGAAGTTTTAGCAAATGAACTAAATAACTTAAGCATGTTTAGTCTGAAGTTTTAGCAAATGAACTAAATAACTTAAGCATGTTTAGTCTGAAGTTTTAGCAAATGAACTAAATAACTTAAGCATGTTTAGTCTGAAGTTTTAGCAAATGAACTAAATAACTTAAGCATGTTTAGTCTGAAGTTTTAGCAAATGAACTAAATAACTTAAGCATGTTTAGTCTGAAGTTTTAGCAAATGAACTAAATAACTTAAGCATGTTTAGTCTGAAGTTTTAGCAAATGAACTAAATAACTTAAGCATGTTTAGTCTGAAGTTTTAGCAAATGAACTAAATAACTTAAGCATGTTTAGTCTGAAGTTTTAGCAAATGAACTAAATAACTTAAGCATGTTTAGTCTGAAGTTTTAGCAAATGAACTAAATAACTTAAGCATGTTTAGTCTGAAGTTTTAGCAAATGAACTAAATAACTTAAGCATGTTTAGTCTGAAGTTTTAGCAAATGAACTAAATAACTTAAGCATGTTTAGTCTGAAGTTTTAGCAAATGAACTAAATAACTTAAGCATGTTTAGTCTGAAGTTTTAGCAAATGAACTAAATAACTTAAGCATGTTTAGTCTGAAGTTTTAGCAAATGAACTAAATAACTTAAGCATGTTTAGTCTGAAGTTTTAGCAAATGAACTAAATAACTTAAGCATGTTTAGTCTGAAGTTTTAGCAAATGAACTAAATAACTTAAGCATGTTTAGTCTGAAGTTTTAGCAAATGAACTAAATAACTTAAGCATGTTTAGTCTGAAGTTTTAGCAAATGAACTAAATAACTTAAGCATGTTTAGTCTGAAGTTTTAGCAAATGAACTAAATAACTTAAGCATGTTTAGTCTGAAGTTTTAGCAAATGAACTAAATAACTTCAGCATGTTTAGTCTGAAGTTTTAGCAAATGAACTAAATAACTTCAGCATGTTTAGACTGAAGTTTTGGATAAAATTCATGACAAAACTGTAGACTGCATGATAAATAACTTCAGCATGCATTAGCATGAAGTTTTAGCTTCAACATGAAACAACTTCATGATATATTAGCATGAAGTTTTAGCTTCAACATGAAACAACTTCATGCTATATTAGCATGAAATTTTAGCTTCAAGGTGAAACAACTTCATGCAAGTGTGATTCTGAAGATGAATCTGGACAAGTTTCTGATTTTTTATAAAGTTGCTGAGAGGAGAAAGGAGATCGTTGTATTTCTTTTGTCAGGGGTGTACTTGTCATATTATTACGGATTTTTTGTGAGATGACTACCAAATCAATAATTTTAAAAAATATGGTACATGTTAAAAGGTGACACAAATATAGGATACGGCTGCAAATTCCCCTTCTTTTTTGAAGAAACTATATATATACTCCCTCAGTTTCAAATTAGATGAGGTACTTTCCATTTTAGTATGCTCAAAAATAAATGACACATTTTTAAATTTGGAAATAATTCAACTTTAAACTCTTCATTGAAAAGATTTTATAACCACATAAATGTCATGGCCCCACAAACTTTTACCCCTTAAGCTTTTAAGATCACAAGTTTTAAAAGTCTTCTTATTTTTCTTAAACTCTGTGTCAAGTCAAACAACCTCGTCTAAATTGAAACGGAGGGAGTATTTTTTTTTGCCAGACTTTTAGAAGAAAAATAGTGCTTTTGAATCGAAGCAGAAGTAATTTTTAAGAAGTAGAAAATAGCAGCTTCTCCTCAAAAGTATTTTTACTTTTGAAAAAATATATTTAGAAGCACTTTTTAAAAGTTTGACCAAACACTAATTTCGACTCAAAAGTATTTTTCAAAGATTAATCAAACACAAATTATTTCTCGCCAATTTATTTTAAAAAAAATAAGCTGATTTTAAAATCCCGGCCAAACATCTCTACGCAGAAGTCAAGTTCTTGAATTAGTTTTTCGATTTGTGCCCACTAGTAACATTTCCTCCTACGATACACAATCTTAAACAAGGGTATTGTGGCTCTAAACAAGCAGGCAGTAGACAGAGTAACGTGAAAGTCTCTTTCACCCTCTCACCACTAATCACAATCCTCAATTTATGGATGCACTTTGCCTTTATCTTGTTCCATTTCCTAGTTTTGGGGATCATGCTACAATTGGTAAAGAAAATGGTATCACAACTTCATCCATAATTTAAACTTATTATGAAAGTGACCTCAAATTAATAGTACTTCACAACTTCTTTACCCTCTAGCACATACTAGTACTAGTATAAAAAAACAGCACTAACGGGTGTAAATTGATACCCTCTAGCACATACTAGTAAAGAATGTACCGACGTTATTTAAAAAAAAAGAGAGCTCTTCGTCTCAATACCTCTGTATTAAATTAGTACTATTAACTACCAAAACCAATATTTCATGATTTTTTCACATGGATTATAATTATATCACATGGATTATTAGTCATCTAAAACTGTTCAGTTTAATTTGTTCCCAATTATCTAGGGAGTAATTAGAGATGTATTGTATAAACTCAAACTTTTAAGCTTACTTTCTTTTCTCCTTTTTTTTCATAAATGAAATGCAAAAAATTTACTTTATCCGTTGACTTTTAGTTGTCAAATATTCTAAAAATATATATATTTTTTTTTACTTATCACTTTTCGCATATCAAGAGAAAAAAAAATTATTTTTCTATTTTGCCATTATCATTAATTACTCATTTCAAATTATTTTCCAAATTCATTAAGATTATACACCAATTAATATGAGTATCGTGGTAAATTATGCACTTTATTTATTATTTCTTAAGAGCCGTGCAAAGTTCAAAGTAGACAACTAAAAGTGAACGAAGGGACTACTGAATAAAGGCTTAATGTTTGACCGAAATAATTTGGATATCATAGTATTGGTTTCCCACAACCTCCCCCCCCTCCCACACACACACACCCCCCCTACCCTCTCCCGTACCATGTACATCTGTGGTATATAAATCATTCTATTTGAAGACATAAGACTTCATAACTTACATATTTAATGATGTCGATGAGATCGTTACCCAGACCAGCTAGGCATTATAAAGACGTATGTCTATTCAAGTTCTGTAAATTGAATGTAGTTATTTGAAGTCCAATGTGAGTATTAAATTAGGAGTCTCAGATTATGTTCACAAATCATAGACTATATTTGTTAAGTTATTTTTTCTAAAACCAAATACTTCCTCCGGTTCACTTTAAGTGATTTGTTGACATTTTTTTGTGGTCCATAATATTTAATTTTTTAAAATATCAAGAAAGAATTAAGTTTTTCTTTCCAAAGTTGACTTGGAGTAAAGAGTCTAAAAGTAGTTTATTATATTTCTCATGAACAAATTAAAATTAATATGATCAATTTCATTGTTAATTATTGTTAAAAGATAAATTTTTTTATATATATAAAAAAACCAAAAAATCACTTAAAATAGATCGCAAGAGGTAATAACTAAGTGAGATAATGCCTAGTCTAATATAAGATAATGCCAATGGTATACTTTTAATCAGCTTTGAGATAGGCTCTTGATAACAAAGTTTCTTGTTTCAACTTTCATTTTTAGCATCCTTTTGAAGATAATGTAACTCTCAATATTATCCACCTTAAAAGAATAATTCAATGCTTAAAAAGTCATAATTATAAATTTTTGACTAGTGAATATAATTATTTTTGACCAAAAAACTAAATGTGTAACTTGCCCAATTAAAAGTGGTACAAGAGAATAGAGATCATTTCCCCCAAGTTATGGGCCAAAATGAGTTCACTTGGGTTAATGGGCATTTATTACTATTTATTTAGTGGTTGAAAAATGAAAACAGAGGGAGAAAACAGAAAAAGTAAGTGTGTGTGAGAGAGAGAGAGAGAGCGAGAAAGTGAGATATGAAGCTGTTAGGATGGTGGTTGATGCTAGTGGGCACACTTCGGCTTGCATCGGTATGGTTTGGTTTCTTCGACATTTGGGCTCTTCGTCTCGCTGTTTTCTCCAAAACCACAAGTAAGTTTTACACACTTTTTACTTAGATCACGCTTCTTGCTCTACATTTCGTCGTTGGATAACGAGCATTGCACGCACATTTTGGCTTTTGTTTAATTCTCGCGATCTGATTTGAATCTGCAATAGGAAGCAATCTAATATATGCCAGTACACATCAAATCCCCTCACTTTCGCCTTCTGTTCTGTGATTTGTCATACAAAAAGTGTCGTTTTTAGTAATTTTATTCCTTCGCCTAGGATGATTACATATAGGAACTTATGAGCTATGTCTAATTAAAATCAATTAGGGATCAGATTAAGACAGATCAGGATTTTAAGCAATTATTACTTTCTGGTTGTAGTCTTGTAGATGCAAGTTTAGTATGAATAAAATTCGAACCCGAGCTACAATACTCAGTGTAAGCTCGTGTACACTGTCAAAACACACAATCTGTCCAGTTATCTATATATAATTCAAAGCAAAGGTGGCGGGTTTGGACACATGCGCTGTTGAGTGTTAAAAACTTTGGATCTGTCCCTAGACCAGACGCGTTTCATTTTGAATGGGAAAAGGAATAAGGGACGATGTACTGTTGAATCAATTTGCTACTCAAACGGATTAATACATTATGTCATTTGGGCTTAAGACTTGGCTTTTGACTTCATGTCTTTGGCATGAATCTATAGGCAATAGATTTGATTGGATTTACGGGTCTGAAAATCTGTGGATTCAATGCACATTTGTTGCTTACCAAGTACTCCTAAACAAGCTTAAATTTTCATTTCTCAATCTTTACGTACAAGGATTATTATGTCCCCATTTCACATTCTCTTGATTTAAGACACTAATGAATTATCCTATTCGGATATTCTATGCAAGTGTAACCAGATATTTGCTTTAGTGTTCTCGGTTTAGTGATTTATCTGAAATATACATATGACTGATCAAAATCAAAATGTGGACAATAGTAAAGGGAACGATTTCAAGAATCAGATTGAGCTCTTCTCCTTGCTAAGGATGGAATATTTGTGCATTTAGGTAGTATTACATTGTGATTTATAATACCTCCTTATAACTGGTTACTAGATCAATCTATTCAACATGTAGATGCACCAATTATAAACTAATGAAAATTTAACCTATTTACGGATATCCTATAGCAAACAAAAAGGCGTTTACCATTTAACTAGGCAGTTTTCAAACAAGACAATTCCTACTCATAAACAAAGTCAGTTGAATCAGGAAAAACAATCATACCTACAGATCTACACTCAGTAATTCATGATGTGAGAATGTGATATCAACATGTGCTCTGATTTTTCAATCCACCATTTGAATGAAGTATGAGGACGATAAGGTTTTCCCAAAAGAAGCTAATTATTTCTACTTGAGCACTAACATTACGTAGAACTGGGACAACAACAACAACCCAGTATAATCCCACTAGTGGGGTCTGGGGTCTGGGGAGGGTAGTGTGTACGCAGACCTTACCCCTACCCTGGGGTAGAGAGGCTGTTTCCAAATGACCCTCGGCATCCTTTCCTCCAAGAACTCCCCACCTTGCTCTTAGGGTGACTCGAACTCACAACCTCTTGGTTGGAAGTGGAGGGTGCTTACCATCAGAGCAACCCACCTTGTCAATTTTCTGGGAACTGGGAAAGAATCAATTTTCTTTTTGATAAGGAATGGGACAAGAATCATTCTGAAACCTTATATGGATATATAGAAGCATAATTTGTTTAAGAGAAGTTGATTGTCAGAAGCTTCTGTAGCTTGGACTTAGCTCTTAAAGTTTGGAACATATAAAAATGTAATTATTCTCTTGCAGTATTTGTAGCACTTCTTTCATGTGTCTCTTAATATTAGCTTGTAATTCTGCATGTCTTTTAAAAAGGTAAAGCTGCTCCCCTTTATAAGATTTTTGTAATGTCACAAATGGGTGTCATTATCGGTACCTCCAAGCTCTCCACATAGTCCTATCCTTTCATAAGAGAAGTCTTTATCCAACAATTGCAGCTCAAAAGACTTCTTAAAAAGTTCTCGTTATGTCTGTTCAAGTTACATATCTTCATGTCATCCCATTTGGGTTATTTTGTGTTATTTTGCAACTCAGCTGGAGTCGAGTATATCCGAGAATTTATTCGTCTTGATAGGTTGGAATAGTGTTATTATCACTACTTGCTTGGCCCCAATGCACCTATAAATACTATGTATTGTCAAGTAACTGTGACAATATGATGTTTCTTGTCTGGATTGAATTTATTGGGAATGATGTAGGATGGTAGAAGGGAGCCTTGGAGCAACGGTAAAGTTGTCTCCATTTGACCTATAGGTCGCGGGTCTCGTAGGTCGCGGGTTCGAGCCATGAAAGCAGTCATTAATGCTTGCATTAGAGTAGGCTGTCTACATCATTACCCCTTGTAATGCGGCAAATGCAGGATGCTTTGTGCACCGACTGCCCTTAGCTTATGTGGGACGGCAATGTGGGAATTTGGTGGCTACAACTTGTGAATGTATGGAGTAGCTTTTGTCATGAAAATAGAACCTTACTGGTAGTGCATTCACCAATCAAAAGAAGTTACTGGTACTGCAGTGTGCAGTCAGTAGTAACACATTTGATTAGTTACATTTGGTGCTCAACTTCTTGAGTAACTCTTAAGAACATTGACTTTTTAAGCTCAAATCTGTGCATGTACCTTCAATTTGACAAATGATAAATACTTTGTATTGCTCAGGATCGGGAGGTTTTACTTGTGATTGCATTGGAATAACCATGCATTACATTGCTCTTTTCTTTTTCTTGTATTCCAAAGTCCTGTTAACTAATGTGTCAACTCACTTCTTTTCAAGGTCTTGTCCTAAATTTGATATGTTTTTAATGAAAACTGTCCTTTTCGATTATCATGTGCAGTGTCAGAAGTACATGGGAGGACATTTGGAGTGTGGACTCTTCTAACCTGCACTCTTTGCTATCTTTGTGCATTTAACCTTCATGACAGGCCTTTGTATTTGGCAACCTTGTTATCATTTGTCTATGCCTTCGGTCATTTCCTGACTGAGTTCTTGATCTATCAGACAATGGAAATAAAAAATCTGGTTACTGTTGGTATATTTGCAGGTATTGTTCCTCCCAGAGTTCTTTTTTATGACCGCTGCTAGATCTTGTAATGTTTTTCTGTGTTTCCCCTCCATCGCTGGCTTTGATGTGCTAATAAAACAGTGATAGTGAAAATTGGATTTACTTAACTAGTGCTTTCAAAATGCAAGAACTGCTTTCAAATGATATAACCTGTGATTCATCCTTAATTCACCAAGTACCATGTGATTCGGAGTTTCTGTTTAGCATCTATTAACATGGACCTGGGTTCATTTAGTTGTGCCATGTCACTACATCCCCAACTTAATCATTTGAAGACCTGCTTGTGCTCCTAAATTTTCTGAAAAATCTTTGTCAAACTTTTACCGTGTTTCTTTCTTGTGAACTTTTTAATTGCCCTAATTGAACTACTGGAACTTGCTCTTATGAATTAAAGCCTATCTTTTGGATGGAGTACTGGTTGTTTAAGCCCAATTTACTACCTAAAGATGTTAGTTACTTTTAAAAAAAAAGAGATGATGAAGCAAATATTTATGATTATTCTAATGAAGGGTTGAATTAGTTGTCAACTTCTGAACTTCTTTACCTATGTTTGTGGTTTAACTATAATAAGGAAGTTCTAATAATCTGGAGGTAACTCAAAAGAACAGCTGCATTAGTGGCATTATCTTTCTGCATCAGCACATTCTTTCATTTCTTTGCAATTACTTGATCTCACTCCAAGTCATACACCACTTTTGACTGTCTTATGGAGTTCCATTTTCTCTCAGGCACATCTATAGTGTGGATGTCGTTGCAGTGGAATGCACACCAACAGATTAAAACTAAGAGTCCATAAAAGTGAATCAATAGCAGTGGATTGAAGCAGATTTTTCGGACGTTATCCCTTTTGGCCTATGCCTTTGCTGCTGCGATTTAAGTCTCAGAGTTTTAGTTGGGTGAGCTCTGGAAGAATCTCTCATTGAACTTCTTGGCCGCAATTTTCTCAATGTAATGTCTCAATGGGAAGGATTTTGTGTGTCCCAGACTTGGTCGAAGGATTTTTTTCGAATCTTTTCTAAAACATGGAAAGCCTAAAACTTTTTTCTACTATTGTTTACATGGTCAATCCATGTTTCTGTATAACTTATCTTTTTGGTTGATTATCAACTTTATCTCGTAGTATAACTGGCAATAGTTTATGCTTTTCACCAATGAGATCTTTTACCGAATGATTCATATTTAGAGTGTCAGAAAACTTGTTTATGCATTGAAATACGCAGAAAGTAAAAGCAATTGTCTGTCTATTTTGATAATATATGCTGTTTGAATGCTTGAATCTGGTCAAAACATCATACTGTTACAACTGCGCAAAGCTTTTCGAGCGCAGAAAGCAAAAACACGACAAATATTTGTAGAAAACCATTGATAGAATAATAGACTTGCAAATATGCACCTCTCTACAGATCATAATAACACCAGCAAGATACAATTAACTAGGCTTCGTCCAAAATTAATCCATCCACCTAAATACAATTACAATTACATATAAGCAATCCTCGCATTCTCCATGTTTCAGGTTAAAATCCTTAAAAATACTCGAACAAAAACATTTTTCTCTAATCTGATAGTATCTTAAACTACTGGATTTTGGACAAAACCAGCAAGTTATACTATGTCATACACTAATTAAGTCCGCTATCATTGGATCAGTCTTGGCTTGTAATTGCCTATGCAGCTGTGCATTTCTATCTCTTGCATTTCCTTTGACACTTTATTCTCAGAGTACTCTGTTACAATTTGGATTTCCAAAATCAGAATACTAACAAGGGGATGTGGTGATTCCCCTTTAGTGCTGAAACACTCTATTCATATTATCTATCTACTAGTAAAAGGAAAAAATTAGAGCTGTTTAGACTGCATCTCTTCTCCTTCTTGCATCTTTATCATCTTCATCTATTATTTCTTCCAATTGTTCATGCTCTCCAACTCCATCTGTCTCATCATCTTCATCATTACTAGCTATTTCTCCTTCATTTTCTTGGTTTTTCCCCTCATCTTCTTCCTGTTCAAGATCTTCATCTGGGGTTTTCTGAAACTCAGCAGCTAACTCATCTAACAACAAAGGATTCAGATCCTTTCTCCCTAACTTCAACACTTGTTCCCCATCTTGTTCTTTAACTGATTTTTCTTCCAAATTCTCCACTAACCTCACCTTGCTCCTGCTGTAAGATTTCTTTACTTGGTAAATCAACCAGAAGCAGATCAAAAGCAGTACAAATGCTTGAAAAGCATGCTTTAGTTTAAACCTTTTTGTCCTCAGATTCCTACTTGATGATTGCTTCAACATGTTCACTATTCACAACACTGTTATTCCTCCATGTTTTACCAACTTCTAGTTAAAATACAATCTGTGTGATTTCACCTTAGGATAAAAACAAATTATAAGGGTACTATTTGAACTCACCAGTAGAGTAAAGCAACTGGCGAGTGTCAAGTTGTAGAGATGAGGTGTGAGAAGAAAAGGGAGTGAGGCTCCAACTTTATTTGGAAACTTAGGGACATGGAGCAATCACAAGTCACAACTAGGTACATGTGGTGCATTTGTGTTGGTATTTTAAATTTGTGTGGATTGTGTCGGTGGGAGGAATTTAATGAGGTCCAGCAGTTGAGTCAAAGTTACATTGACTGTTGAGCCCCTACATTATAATCCTTTAATTTTTAGAATAATTTTTCACTCTAAGGGCCCGTTTGGACATAAAATTTGGTTGAAGATTTTTCCAAAATAATTTTGTTTTTTTTCGAAATCAGCGTTTGTTCATAAAATTTCTAATTTTTCACTTGAAGATGTATTTTGGAAATTTTCGAAAATTTGAAAAATTACAAAAAATTATTTTTCAAAAGTTTTACTCAAATCATTCATAAAACTTCAAAAACAACCCAAACTGAAATTTATATCCAAACACAACTCTAAATTTCATATATCATTTTCACTTTAAAAAATTTTCACCATTTTTTCAAATTTTACAATTCTTATGTCCAAACGCCTATTAAGTAAAGAAGCATTATCCTTGTTCTTTCAAAAAGAATCTAATTATACAAAAGAGTGACGATAAGAAGTCCGCGTGTTATAAAGCATCATTGTGAATTGAGCTTTGAAAAACTATATCAAAAGAGCACAAATTTACAACTAAATATTACTCCTAAGAAATTGTACTAAAAAATTACAGTCAAATAAAAGGTATTCGATTATCCAAATAATGACAATGTCCTATGAAATGCGAGAGGAAAAGCCCAAATTCATACCTCATCTATATCTTTACCCTTAAAACCATAAATATTCTTTAACATGGTGCACTAATAATCATTATTCTTTAGCAAATTGGCGCACTTTTGATCACAATGTTAAACACCTTTAGTTTTTTAACGGGTCTCACCTCATGTGCCTGTCACATGATTTCGATTTAAAAAAGAAACAGATTTCTCTGCAAAAGATACGTTTTCTTCCTTTGACAAAATGATTCTATTTCATTATAACTCGTCATACTTCGTTAAGCATCGACAACAAAAACTAATACTTGGACAAAATGATTCGCTTGGCTTAGACAACAGGTTTTGTCTTCCATATCTGTTGTGATATTGGACCGTTAAATATTAAATTTCTCTTACTCAATTTTAAGTATCAACTTATACTTTATGGAAAGCTTGTGAAGCATTTCCTGATTATATACTGAATGAAAGATGAATGTTATTGTGGCATAAAAAATGTGGGTGTATTGTACTAATTATAATAAGAAAAAAAATCCATCAGCATCTTTTAGCATTTAGCAGCAGTTTTACAGTTCCAAAAATCAATAAAAACAGCAACTAATGTCAAGTTTCATCACCGGCCTAAAAGATTAGCAAAAACAACAATCATTTTCCAGAAAAAATAAAAGTCAGATTCCAGCACCAACTTCAAAAACAGCAGTACAATTCCAGCACCAGCTTCAAAAAATAACAGAATTCCAACACCACCTTACAAAACCAGAACAACAATAAAAATTCCTGCACCACCTTAAAAATCAGCAACATTCAAGCACCTGCAGTACACCCAAAAAATACCATAAACTTACTAGAAACTCATTCTAAAAGTACAAAACTGATAATAGAGAATAGCATAAATGCTCCAGTAAGTAAATATAAAGAATGAGCCATTTTTACCCCAAAAAATCTGTTAAACTTCAAAAGGCATGTCATTTTTTTGTGTATATTAAAAACTTTCCCAAATAAATTCTGGTCCAATTTCTACTTCGACCAGTCCCATTTGCTCATGTTCCACTTCTCCATGACCCACTTCATCATATCCTCTTCTAACCTAAAAAAATAATACATACAACTTTTATGTTAGTTTAGGCTTACCAAGTGGGAAATTATTTTTAATATAAAAGCCAACGTTACATGTAGTTTCTGACGAACTGAAGAGTTAGTTTTTTCTTCTACAATATTATATTTGCAAGTCCTTTTGTTGTGGCCAGGCTTGTGACATATACTACAATCTAGAGATTTTTGCTTTCGTTTCATCTTTGTTCGACTAGCACCAACTTCATCTTGTTCCTTTTTTTGTAACTTTTGCTTTCTTCCACTCTTACTATTTCTCACAACCTTTGGAGGCAGAGGAGGAACTTTACTTGATTTAGGCCATAGTTGTGACCCATTCATTGGAAGAATTGAGTTTTCATAAATTCTTCTATATGTTTCCACCTTGTAATAATCATGGACATAGTCAAGAATGTTATCCTTCTTAGCCCAAATTGCTGCAATAGCATGCTTGCAAGGGATTCCCGTGAGACTCCATTTTCTACAACTACAAGATTTATTCTGCAAGTCAACTTCCCAATTGTCCATAACTGTAGATCCTAAAATTTTATAGCTCCAGTAATTTGATTTTCTCGGTATATATTCAGCAGCTGCAATTTGATTTTTGTGTAATATATCCTTGATCTTAGGAGAAACAGCACCCAAATTCCATTTCTCAGCCTTTTCCCTATTAGCTAGCATTATAGCCATGAGCATATATCGTAATTTCTCCAAAAGTGTCACAATTGGCTTGTCCCGAGCATCAAGTATCATGCTATTAAATACTTCACACAAATTATTTAGTAAGGTCTCATACTTAGCATCTGAAGAGAAATGCGACATAGACCATTCGCTAGGATCTTTATCAGATAACCAAGCAGCAACATCAATATCTAACTTTCCAATCCCGATTTGATCCAATTTCTTTGAGGTATCTTCTTGCAATAAAGGATGACGTAATCGTTCTATTTTTATGATGCCACTCCTTACAAGTATGTATGGGATTGTAAGTTTTAATCTGGAAAGCCTTGTCTCTTTGCATTCTAGAAGCCATGATTTTCTATTTGCACTCTGGATGATGTTTGCAACGCGCCTCCATGCTTACACCATCGTTCCTACTCCACTGGATATACTTTCCACTCTTAATCGCATGAGTTGCTACAGCATTCTTAAATTCCTGCTTTGTCCCGGAGGTATATTCTAAACCTAGTACTGGGTTATCTACATCGGTCTTTGGATTGAACCGAGGAAAGTTAAAACATTCAGTTTCAGAATCACTATCCAAACTTTCCATGTCTTCAGAATCAACACAATCAAGATCCCCTTCTATGTCAACCATCTTTCTTTTTATTTTGTCGCTAAGGAGCCCCCTCTCTTCCAAAATGCTTTGGTTCCTCTTCTCATGTGTATCAATCAACACATCATCTGATAAATCAATTTCTGAATCACTAAAATCATCACAAGATGAATTTTCACACATAAGTTGTAGCTTGTTATTTTCTTTAATATTTGATTGAATTATTGAATCCACTGTCTATTTGAAAATAAGAGTCCAAGTGTTCAAAGTATATCTCAAGCACATTGTCGTTTTGGATGCTTTTACCAACTGCAGAAGCTTCAAAATCTGTAGAGATCAACTTCCATCTACTACCAGGCTTTTCACACTTGCGCCAAAAAGTTATCGAATCGCTCAAATAATCACATATCTCTGCCATCTTCTTGAACTCAGCAATATTCAATTTTGCGACATTTACATAATCAATGTAATCTATGTTTCCTCCAATATAGTGCTTCTCTGGTATACGCTTCATAAATCCCCCATGATATATTTTCACAGTGACAAACGAAGCCTCGGTTATCGAATCTGAAATTACAAATAGTAAATTTTATAAGGTAATGTTGTAGACAAGAATAATAGAAAATAGTTTTTTGTCAAAAACGAACCAGCAGAATTAACAATTGAACAGTTCTTTTAGCAAGAGTAGAGAAATACAAAAGGTTTAACAAAATCAAGATGAGAAACGCAATACTCATACTGTAACAACATAAATTCTTCAATATGAAAATCGAGAGGAAACTCTCACCATAAAACCGAGGTGATTCTCTTCCGGTGTTGTGCCTTAAGAGCATTGTTACTACCTAATAATTGATTCTGCTACAGATGGATTATAAACTAGGGTTATGCAAATTGGGGGAAGAAATGGGAAAGAGAAGGAAGAGAACGTATCTTTTGCAGAGAAATCTATTTTTTTTTTAAAAAATAAAAATTATGTGACAGGCACGTGAGGTGAGACCCGTTAAAAAACTAACGGTGTTTGGCATTGTGATTAAAAAAGTACCAATTTGCTAAAGAATAATGACTATTAGTGCATCATGTTAAAAATATGTATGGTTTTAAGTCTAAAGCTATAAATGATGTATCAATTTGGGCTTTTCCTCGAAATGCGACAGGGAAAGTTAGACTAATGATTGGACCAAATTAATCCTCCGTTCACTTTGATTTTTTACCCTTAAGAAATAATAAATAAAGTACATAATTTACCGTGATACTCATATTAATTGGTATATATTCTTAATTGATTTGAAAAATAATTTGGAATGAGTAATTAATGTTAAGGGCAAAAGAGGAAAAATAAATTATTTTTCTCTTGATATGCGAAAAGTGACAAGTAAAAATAAAAATTTATTTTTAGAATACTTGATAACTAAAAGTGAACGGAGGATGTAGTTTGACTACTTTATTTTTATCCATAAATAGTTAGACTAATGCGGATTCATGACTTAAATTTTATGAATTCAACTTTTAGGTTTTTTAGCATTGAACCCATTATAATATCAAAGTTATGGGTTCATCTCTATTATTTATTGCAATTCTAATAAATTTTTACACATAAATTTATATTTTGCATCGAAAGTTATAGGATTAATTGAACCCGTACCTAACCGTACATCCGTCCCTGCTTATAGGTGTAATTGGTATAAAGGAAAATGTTTTCCTTCAAAATATTTTCTCCATGAAAAACTTAAGCTCTTAAACCATCAGCAGAAATGACATGAGATCTTTATAAACTCTTTTCGTAACTCGTACATAATATATTGGAGACAATCATGCAACTCAACAGTTAATCTAATATTTGTTTATAAGAGAAGAATTAATCCAAATAATCGCCTACCTAACCGCTTAAATTAAAAATAGCCGGTGGAGTTATAGTGTTAGTGTATGCATAATTTATGTATTATATATGTATAATTATACATAATGAATATATAATTTATGTATATGATTAAAAAAAATAATAATAAATATAACTGGTTATTTGTGTAAAGATCCCGTTATAAGATGCCCCAGGGAGCGGGGGCAAACAGGTTGGCTCTGCGCTGGACTGTGGAGGCAGAAAGAATGGGGCTTCTCAGTATAAATTATTGGTTTGAGAGAACCTCAACTCCATGTGAAATATGGGTGTGTTGCCTGGCCCCAAATATGCCATCATTTTTCTCTTTCTTTCTTGTTTGGCATTTTTAGCTTCAAATTTACTCCAATTTGAAATCTCTGTCCTCGTACAAAAGTGACAAAGACGCATTAGTATTAACTTAGTTGAAAAAGTTGCAAAAGAAGATGAAACGTAAAACGTATTGCGTAGAAATGGCGTGGTCACTTTTTAATATGATATTTAGTTTTTATTCAGTATTTTTAATATTAAATAAAAATAGCCACTACTCTATTAAAATTAATATGAAAAGACGTTGTTATCCTTTCTTCATGAGTGCTGTGTAAATATTAAGGACATGGCGTCCTTAACATTTACACTGCACACATGAAGTTAAGGACGCCATGTCCTTAACATTTACACTGCACATATGAAGTTTAGGACATGATGTCCTAACGTTTAACAACGGAAGGTGCAAATATATGACACTTTGTCCTTAATATTTACACAACATTCATGAAGTTAAGGACACAATATTTTTAATATTTACACAACACTCATAAAGTTAAGGACATTATGTCCTTAACATTTACACTGCACATATGAAGTTTAGGACATGATGTCCTAACGTTTAACAACGGAAGGTGCAAATATATGACACTTTGTCCTTAATATTTACACAACATTCATGAAGTTAAGGACACAATATTTTTAATATTTACACAACACTCATAAAGTTAAGGACATTATGTCCTTAACATTTACACTACACACGTAAAGTTAAGGACATTATGTCCTTAACATTTACACTGCACATATGAAGTTAAGGACATGGGGTCCTAAAGTTTAATAACAGAAGGTGCAAATACAAGTCAAGAACATTATGTCCTTAACATTTACACTGCACATATGAAGTTAAGGACATGGGGTCCTAAAGTTTAATAACAGAAGGTGCAAATACAAGTCAAGAACATTATGTCCTTAACATTTACACTGTATACATTAAGTTAAGGACGTCATGTCCTTAATACTTAGACTGCACATATGAAGTTAAGGACATGACGTCCTAAAGTTAAACAATGGAAAGTGCAAATATAGGACATTTTGTCCTTAATATTTACACAACATTCATGAAGTTAAGGACATCATGTCCTTAATATTTACACAACATTCATGAAGTTAAGGACATCATGTCCCACTATTTCCTTAACATTTATACTACACACATGAAGTTAAGGACACCATGTCCTAAATATTTACGCTGCACATATGAAGTTAAGGACATGAGGTCTTAAAATTTAATAACGGAAGATGCAAACACAGGACACTTTGTCCTTAATATTTACACAACATTCATGAAGTTAAGGACACCATGCCCTTAATATTTATACATCACTCATGTCTAGCACAACGTTATTTTCGTCCGGACGGATAAATATTTATTAAGAACTGGTTAAAGAGTAAATACATTTTAAATAGTGGCTAAAGAGTAAAAACATCTCTAATTAGTAACTAATTGTGCACTTACCCCACGTATTGTAGGTCCTGGGCCCAAGCCTTTTTATTTCTGGGCTTCTATTGATGAGCAACAGTCTTCCTAATTCAGGATCTAACCTGGACTAAACGGCCCATCGAGCTCATTGACAAACTAAACCGAGTCGTTCAAGCAGAAATGACATCAGGTAGCCACGTTAAAGGGATTGTTATTTAGAAATTAACTAACGTGTCTTGAATTTTAATTTTGTAGTTTAATTTTTCGGGACACAATAAGTATGACTAATCCCCAAATAGCAACCATAAGAATGACTGCTTGTAAACTTCCCCATTAATCAAGTATAATTTCGTGTTTTCATGGTAAGAAACTTGTGAATTGCACATTTCCTCTGATCCTTACTTCATGTTGATTCACAGGAGAAACAGACAGTTTATGAATCAAAGAACAAGTACTAGTACTAGTAGAAATTTTAAAAATAATTACAATGATACGAACGTAAGTTTTGTAGACGGTATAAAAAATATTTATACAATCAATTACTTAAACAATAATTACATATGTTATTTTATGAGAAATATACCCAATAAACCTACACTTGATCACATATAAAATTTTACACCGACAAAAATTATACTCCTAATGATAGTACAAATACATAGTAGTAATAGACAGACGAGGGTGGGCAGAGACACATGCAAAGAACACAGCAAACGAGACTGTAGTACTGTGGCCTATGCATAAAATTTAGAGAATCGAGGTAGAGAGAGGCCCATTGGTGTAGGGAAAGAAAACCAAACACTCTTTTGCTTTATTAGAGAATAGAGATACACAAAAAATCTTGCAAGATACGAAACACAGGTCCCCTCTCTCTAAATCTGCTGGCTGCACACTGTTCAACTGACATGGCTCATCAGCCGCCCCACTCTCCTTTGCTTCTCTGCTTTTCTCTTCCCTTTTTAAAAAATTAGAGTTAACCAAATCCCCCTCTTACTTACTGTCGTCACATTCACATCACACTACTAGTATTAGATTAGACCCCCTTTCACAGAATGCGATGAACAATAATCCAAAACTGAACTATGGGAAATAATTAATTACTTCATCCGTTTTAATTCACGTGAACATATATTTTTTTAACTAACGTGCTAAAAAAAATGATCTTTTTTTTATTTAAAAATAATTTATTTTTATACAATGATTTATAATCACAAAATATATATGCCTCATTTTACATCACAAATTTAAATATTTTTTTTTTTTTTAAACTTCATACCCAATGTTCACGAATGGAGTATTTCGGATTTAATGTCTCTCGTACCAAATGATCCCTTAGATACTTATAAGTTGTCCCAACATAAAGTTTTTGTAATAATACAGTACTTGATTGACCGTATTACAACAATCATCGAATAGTTAGCAATATTTGATTGGGCAATATTAATATTAAATAATACCTACTCCTATTAACTTCGGTAAAAAACTTATGTATTATATAATGCGAGATAAAATGTGTATTAATAATGCAGGAATATATTATTTAGAGCAAAGACATGCCCTTTTAGACTAAATAATTTAAATATTACATTCCCTTCATTATTAATCACTACGTAAACGTAATCTCCGTTTAACTAACATGTGAACCAAACCATGAACATTGGGTAATCCAGAACTGTTTAATCTATATTCCCTGCTATGTTCATTTTTACTTGATCACTTTATATTTTTTCACGTCCCTTAAGAAATAATAATTGTAGTATCTATAATTCTATATAACCCCTAATAATGATAGCATTTCACAAATTTTTAAGAAATAATTTTGAAAATGAGTAATTAATGATAAGGGTAAGGTAAGAAAAAAAAATTATTTTTCTCTTGATTTAATATAGAGGACAAGTAAAAGTGAATGTATTTTTGGTATGGTGAACCAGTAAAAGTGAACAGTAATAATTAGCTCACGCACTTCTAAATTAAAAGGTTTTTTGTATTAAAAGAAAGAAGAAGGGGAGGGAAATATCAAATATGGTGCTACAACAGTGGTAAGAAGATGTACAAAATATGCATTATCATCAATCTTGATTCTGCAAAATCTACAGAAGCTAGCTAATTTGATATTCATGTATATAGACAGTTGAAGAGAAACTTATTTTCTCCATACAAAAAAGAGGATCTATTCATTTGCTAGCCATGTCAAGGATTGAAGAAAAAGTTGCCACATTTACATTTCCAACACATAGGCTTGTAATTGGAGATGTCATCACCTCTTGAATATGCTAAAAATTTAGGGAATACATTCAATTGATGGCTTCTTAATTGCTGGTGTTTGAGGTTAGGCACAATTGGGACTTGAACTGCTTCACATGGTCCACAGTTTCTACATCTTCCTTCACATCTTGGTGGCCTTGAACCTATTAAAGATCTCACCTTTAACATCTTCTCTTCATTTTTCCTCTGCTTTTTTTAAAATATAAAATATGCACAATCATTTCTCAGTAATATTCCTATTGAACTTTAAAAAGATCAGGCATTTTAGATCAAGAACTCACCTGAGTAATTCCAGTTTGCAGCTTGAGAATTCTCCTACCTGCAAAATGATTAAAGACGGAGAAATTATCCTTTAGAATTCTTAGTTTCTTTATAGAATTGTGACTAACAGACTGTAAAGAAAGAATTAACCTAAATAGCTAAACAGCTAGGAAAAGTAAACAATGAATATATGCGGCTATTTAGGTAAAGATCTCGAATGTAAAAGATTTGAAGTTTTATATTCTTGAACAAAATCTAGGAATGACAAACTTACCTTCAGCCATGAATTTAACATGTGTCAAGCCTGAAATGAATAGAAGTAGTAAAAAGATGATTGTCTGTAAATTCCTATGGCAAAATACAAAAAGCTGAGAGCATGCCATTGGATTTACTTCTTAAGAGAGTGTAAAAGGCAGAGGTTTGGTATCTTAAGATCAGAAAGTGAGAATAATTGACAAAAGTTGATCAAAGAATGAATGAAAACTCAATCCCATAATGCTTAAGAAGAGAAGAGAAAACACATTCTTTTTAGTAGTACACTGATAGAAGTATGGAACATGGTATTAAAAAATAAAGAAAAGAAGTAGAGGAAAATCTCTGAAAAGGGAATGACCTAAAACCTCGTATTATGAGCCTTTCAGATATTCCAAGAATTGTTTGTTGGCAGAGAAATAGAGGTTTAATTAAGAATGAAGAAGTTGTACAAAAAATGGAGGAGGAGAAAGGGTAGAAACAATAATACAGTTAATAGAACAAAAATGGATTTGAGCAGTCATAAAAAAAGAAGAGGGGCAGATGATAAGAAGAGCTTTTTCCAAAAGGTGACAAGTGAATTCACTGGTATAGCATATGGTCTTTCATTTTCTTTCATTCTCACTCACTTTGTCCCCCTCTCATTTGTAAATATCACCCCCCCCCCCCCCCCCCTTCCCTCTCTTGTTACTGTTTTGGTTTGTTTGGTTTTTCAGCAATTCAACTATAACACGTTATATCACTCTATCTTTATTTTTATTTTTTTACTGTTTCTTGAAATAGTGTAGTGATGAAGTAGTGAAGTATTTAATTTCCAAGAAAGATAAGGATTTTAGGAAAGTAGGTGTTAGTATAGGGTGTAATTAGGCAATGGTGGAATCTGCACGAGCCCTGAATATGATGAGAAAGGTTACCTCCAAATCCACGCAAAAACTGTTGTATGATATGCTACTACTACTCTACTTTATTTCGTACCATACTTGGCATATCACACGCTCAATCACATTTTGCCAAGTCAAACTCTTCAAAGTAAAAAATAAAAATAAAAGATTTGGAATATTTTCATTTCGTGGACAAATACCTTCTTACAGGGAGAGGTACAAGAATAATACTGTATCAATATTTATATTTTATGCTTTTCGTGAGCTAAGTACCCGTCGAAAATAATCTTTTAAAATAAAATTCATCTCTTATTCTTGAAAGGGTTCGACCTTCTTGCTTCTTCCACTTAATAACGTTCTTTTCGCAAGACTTTTTTCTCTGCTCAATAGTAATTTGTGTAATTTGCTATTGAACTTTTAGTTCTTTTTATCTTCTTGAACCGAGAATTTTTCAAAAACAATCTTTCTAACCATCAGAATATGAGTAAGGTCTACATATACACTAACTTCTCCGGACCAGAATCATATGCGTTGTTGTTGCTATTGACCTTTTAGGTAAATAACATCTAGCTCAAATTTTCAACTTTAAATTGTAGTAGACATTGCACTGTATTATTGACAATAAAGAATAATAAGTGGCAAATGTTGAAAACCTACTCTTTGATCAAAAGATTATGTAAGGCAGATATAATTACCAATTGAACAAGCAATTCAGTTTTCGAAGCCATAATAATGAAAGTGGCAGATATGAGCAATCATTTTTTGACATACAAAACTACTACTCCCTTTAAAACACTGTGTGTCACATATTACAGTGAACAGTTAGCTTTAGTTTGAGCACGCAAAGGTTTGTCTTTGTAGGCCATAATAGCTGTAAAGTGTTACAAATATGGCTGCTATTAGATTTGTTTTTATGCTTTCTATTACCCAATTAAGAACTTCGTAAATTTCAGAGAAACTTTCACAAATAAAACATGCGCCTCACCCATATTTGCAAATGAATAATAGGAGTAACTGGTTTGTTAACAAAAAGTCTCAGTAATTATTTTGGCAGGAGGAAAGGAGTAGCAGTAATTAAGTCTTGAAAAGCAGGTAAAAAAACTGTGCTGCTTATGTGGATAGTACATCATGCATTAAGGGCAGTAGTCAGCAAGTAGGGACCAAATCTTACCTGAACCTGATTTTAGGTTACCTGCTTTATTATCAGCTTTTTTCCTACTGTAGGACTTGGCCAAACTGGACATGCATTAACGTACACTTCAATTAAAGGGCCTTTCTTTCCTCTATTTTTGTTTATTAATATTGGGAGATGGGGTGAAGCCGTAGAGGCGGAAGCAGGATTTCACAAAATAGATTCAAAAATTAAAGAACAAATGATAAAATCAAGAGAATTCAACATCTAAAATAAATAGGGGCAGCCCGTGTACTAAGCTCCCACAATGTGCAGGGATTCGGGAAAGAACCGGACCTCAAGAGTCTATTGTACGCATCTTTACCATACATTTATGCAAGATTGCTATTTTCACGACTCGAACCCGTGACCTCCTAATCACATGAAGACAACTTTACCAGTTACGATAATGCTCCCGTTCATCTCTTTTAAATACCTTTTAAAGGAATGAAATATTGTACTTTTAACAATCAATGTCCAAAATCAAAGTGAAAATAATGAAAGTCAACACTCACTCTTTGAATCACATCATTTATTATATTGAATACAGGAAGTACTCGTTATCATTACACTGCATGAACTACATATCCAAATTGGAGCCCAAAAACTATGCAAATAATTTCCTCTATATGCTCTAATAACAATGAACTTTTTTCCTCTTTCCTTAAACCGAGGGTCTTGGAAACAACCTATCTTTCCAAGTCAAGGGTAAAGTCTGCCTACACACTACGCTCCGCAGACTTCACTTGTATGATTACGCTGGGTTTGTTGTTGTTTGCTCTAATAACAATGATACACCTAACTTGAACTTTGACGTATCATCTCTATATCTCGAATACATATGCATGTATCCCTCTACAATTTATGCAGCAGGCTGTGTAAATTACACAGGCCTCCAGCCAATATGGTGTTTTAAATACATCAACTTCCCTACTTCTATACAGCAAAATTGTCGATCATGTGTTGTATAACATCTGCTCCATCAGAATTAAAGCAATAATTCGTTACCTGAAATTGCAGAACAAAGGAAATTAAAAAACTTGCTACTGTAGATAACCTTCCTGCGAAACGAAGCACAAAAGACAGGACCAAACGAAAAATCTTTGGCCTAAAATGCAGCAGCACTTTTTTAAGGTGAAAGAGGCGGAGTTTTTGTAAGTTCAGAGATAAGATGCAATGGAGGATCTCTGTGTGACTTGAGAACTTGACAGTCCTAATGCTTGGGATATACATCTAAAAGCAGGACGCTTGATGTACTAAACTTTCCGTCAAGACTGATATTTTCTTTCTTTGACCCCCTCCTCTCTTCTCTGTTTCTCGTCATATTAACCTAGAGTTTTGATTTGAAGAACCTCAAGAAAGAAAATCACAAAACTACCAAATTTACTTCTGTTTGTTGAAAACAAATAGTTCAAGATGACCATGATTTCTGTACATTTCTTTTTGGGATCAGTTAAGACATTTGGCTCGAATGAAACAGACTGGATAGTGAAGATTCATATGCTCCAACTAGCTCGGGATTGACACATAATTTGTTGTAGTGTCCTTGACAGATTATAACCCTAGTTACCCATTTAATCCTAATTTACCGTTCTTTGTCACCTTCATTATTGTCTAACATTACTATAGTATGCTTCAACAATCCATCTATCACCCCATGCAAATTTATGATCATATCTTGATTTATACCAAAATATAAGAGAAAGGTGGATTTTTTATGAGCTTTCATGGGAAAAAAAGAAAAGAAGCAAAAGCATCAAGATAAATAAGTGAATGCAAAACAAAAATCCCGGAGTAAATAGGTATGAAAAATGAATTTGCCTAGATCATAAGAGAATGGTATATGGTAAAATGCATGATGATTTATCATGAAGAAACATCGTAAGTAGAAACTCCTCATAGTATGTTCAAGACAGAACAAATACGTGCCTGAATTGTTGTGTGTGCAAAGTATCTTTGTTTACTTCCTTTGAAGCTGACATCAACTCGTTCCCAGCTCAACTTTGTTAAACCTCTGATCATAGCCTCTGCAGCAGTTAACCATGAAGAAAAGGTAAACAATAAAAAGGATGATCAAGCTAATCATAAAAACGCTAAAAGTGGAAAAACCATGTGATGTGCATTGAGATTCCCCTAGTTACTTAAAGGAAGTGGTAAATTCTACCGTTTATACAGTTGAGACAAGTAGCTCAAGTCCGAAGGTGGGATTATATGTAAAATACTGGAATTAGTGTGTGAAGTAGTTCCATGCTCTCTTTTCATTTAGCTGGCACTAGTTTGATGCGTTTGAGTTTAGACTTTCTTAAAAAAGCACTAGAAGACCGTATACATCAAGAGATGCAACTATTATGCAGAATCAAATCATCAATGGCCTTACACCCCCCATGTTAGGATAATGAAGGTATGAGTTTCCGAAAGTGAAGGCTAACATACTAAAAATTGCTCCTCAATATCATAAAAAGAAGAAAAAAGACACTGACCTTCCATTTCGTTAGACTTGCGTCCATTTATTTTGGCCTCAGTAGGTGTTTCTTCTTGATTACTAACACTTGTTGGCTCATCTACATTTACAATATGTGGGTATTTATCCCCTTTTTTCAAGTTTCGACGCTGAAAAGAGAAGTATTAGTTGTGTGATCAAAGCTTTTGCTACTAAAACTCAAATGTCATATAACTTTACCTTTGGAAGCTCATTTCTGCGCCGCAAAGATGATGTACTCCACCCAACAAGATCTATACAAGTGTCAAGGTTTTTGCAGTATGGGAAATTAGTCAACTGATAGGATTAGGGTTTCACTTATCAGCATAAGCACTTACCCACTGTTGAATTATCTCATCATGGAATCAAGTCACGGGCATCTGATTCTAGATATATAATACACTGAAGATTAAAGAAATAAGAGAAGAGGAAACGGAGAGTGACGGGGTTCAGGAGGATACAGTCAAAACTTGTATTTGCGTAGGCCACACGACGCTGAAATGACTGCAAAGCGGATCTGCAAGGGGAAGTTAGATATAATACATTTGCTTAAAATTCTGAAGTTAGTTGATGATCACTCACATAAATGGCAGATCTTCAGAATCGCTGGCCATTCGAAGAAGAAGAGGAGGTTTCCCTTCATCACAATCTTTCAAAAAGAGATGCCTTCCACTTCTTCCAAGTAACCATGAGGAACTCGATGCAACTTTTTCAAGTGAGTATAACCCACAGAATGCTGGAGCCTATAATATTTTTAAGAGACGTTAGAAGTTGGTTGTCCTGCCCCCAGCCCCCCACCCAACCCGTTTTGGAAATAAGTAATAAGTATTGACATGAAAGAAGCAGAATGAAACTAAAGCAACATAGTTATTTGGGATGCTTGATGACTCATGCTACTAACTACCGTGCACTTATATGATAAGGAAATTTCAAAATGAAACTAGACAAAAATATTCAAAACCATACAAGATTTCAATGAAACTTCAAGAAGCGTAAGTATTGATGCAGCTAAAATGCAATCATGTTCATGTTAGACGAGTTTGCATAACATTTTTTCCAGATGAGTGACTGTCCACTTAAAGTCAGAGACATTCGTGAGTTAGTTTAATCTCAAAAGAATGTCTGAATAAGCAGTATGCATGATAATGACAATCTTCTTTGAAGTCTACCCTGAGAGAACCTAGAATGCATTTTTTGGTGGTAAATTTCCTCATTAGTAGTGCAAGTTTCAGAGCTCATTTGGAAGAATATCTTTCTCTGCCTCAATTATCTGTTTTTCCTCTTCCTTTTCCTTTTAATTCTTTTGAGGCTAGGTTGGGGTTGAGCTGCTAAGGACCTGTTATCTAACAGTGTATTTTACTAAAAAATATAAACTTCTCCTAATCAGAGGCGGACCCACGTTTTGGGTTGAGGGGTCACGGGACCCGTTAGCCTCGGCAAAATTTTTGTGTATATATATCTTATGTATATCTATACATATATATGGGACCCCTTAAATATTTTTCTTGTGTCCCTTAACACAAAAAGCCGGACGGGAGAAGTGGTATTGTGTGCTTAAGTTCTCTGCTTTGCTGGATGGATGTGGGTTCGAAACCATCACTTAGCAAATTGCTTTATTTTTTACTTTTATCCTCTTTTTTTTAAAATTTAATTATAGTTTAGCACTAACACATAATAGTCAACTTAATTAAATTTTCTTTTTCAAATTCCTCCCTTAAAATTAAAAGCCTCAAATTGCAACTTATCGTACCACAAATAGAAAAATATAAATCCTTCTGCCACAACCTTCTTCAACAATCACTTTGATCCCGCCTCGATAATGGCAACTAAGAGCTTCAAACTCTTCTTCGGTTCTTTGACTATTAACATACCCTTAATCTTGATTTTTTTAGTAAGTTTTTGATAATTTAAAGTTTGTACGCCCTTTTGATCATTGACCCCCTTTTTTAATTAAAAAACAAGAAAATTTTAAAGTGTGACACATGCTTAATCAAATATCTTCCGCTCCCATAGCTCCCATTTTACGAAGAAATCTCTCTTTGTTCAGTGCTTTCTTTTTCTTTAGAACTTCTTTTTATTTATACTTGGATGATAAGTCATCATAATCATTAAGTTTTCAAAGAGTTGCGCGCCAAATTTTATTGCTAGTGATTAGCATACGGTGGTGCCCCCGTCGTGCTCAAATTCTGGGTCCGCCTCTGCTCATAATAACAGAATTTAACAGAAGATCAATAAAGTGACAGTGATTGAGTAAAAAGCCTCTAGTTACCTGTTTGTGTCCCCTACAACCGAGATGTGGTGTTGCACAGGTTATAAAGTTTACAGGTTCCAACCCTGCAATTTTTCTTTTCGATACCTCTTCCACACACGAATCAGCGGAACCATTAAGGCTACATTCCATCTCTTCTCCACAAGCTCTTCTTGCAGATCCTTGTTCATATAGCTTAGCAATTGCATATCTACATACCAGGCCACCCAGGGAGTGACAAACAAAAGAAATCTTCTGTAGATGTGGATGCTGCTTTATAACAGATAATATCTGACATTAAGTACAAAAAGCAAAAGTCAGCAAAAATTAAGTTCCAGTCAAATAAGCAAACTTACATGTTAGACCTGAAGAATAAGAATCAGTTTAGATGTCATCCTAATACAATACCAAATCCCATATTGTACAACAAATGGAAAAACTCCTTAGTAACTAACAAACAAGGGTAGGTAGGTATGTTAGCAAGAGCTAAGATATGGAAGATAAAAGAATTGGTCGATAGCTTCAAGCATACATATTGTAGGCAATGCAGATTTAAGGTCTATATACATGGAGAAGTCAATCAATTTGAAACAAGGATCGGAAAGAAGATAAAGATAATAACTGGACTGAAACAATGGCCTAGATACAATGAAACTAAGAAGATCATGGTTGTTTTTGACTCCCACAACATAAGTAGGTCAGATAAAATGAGAGCGACGAAGCGATTTGTGTTGAGGAACAGGAGTTTATTTAAATTGATTCAATGTGGGGAAGAAATAAATGATTCACACACCTCTTCAGCTAGCCTTGTCCCCATTATATCAACACCATCGAATGTCAACGTCGAACAATTAGAGTCACTGCCTGGAAATAGAATATTAATTAGGAAATAGTTGGAATTAATAAACGAAACATATGGCTCTAACCGACAGATAGATGCATAAAGATTGTGGAAATATGAAATCAACATGAATTTGGAACTCATGCTAGTTTTCAGAAACTAATGACCAACAAATGTTTTGGAAGAGTAATGCCAAAAGCCAAAATTATCCCAATTCTCTCCAAGGACCTCTACACTTACTTCTCTTTGAAGAAACAAAAGAAGTAATACTACCAGTTATTTCTTTATTTAAAAAATATCCACCTTTAAAATTGTGGATCTTGCCATGAGTATCAAATTACGCTATAGGTCGACGCTGTCCCTGTCGTTAGAGTTAGAAAGACGGTAATGTGTTATATAGTTGCAGGGAAACGAGAAGAGAAGAAAAGAGGCAGTTCTCTTATTTGCATCAACATTCATTTCTTCTTACTTACTAAAAAGAAATATGATTGCCTTTCTTTTCTAGTCAATCATACATATAAAGATGATCAAACAGAATTCCAAAGTAATGAGATTTAACGCTACAATTTCAATTCAATCAACCGGACATCTGGACAAATAAATAGAATTAAAACAGAAGCAGGGAATTGAGTCAAGAACAGAAGCTTACAATGAACAATGACATCGCGTGAATAGGCCTTAACAAATTGCTTTGCAGCATATTTCCAATCGTCTGCACTGCACAAGCAGAGATGTCAAACCATCAAAAAGTAAACGACACACTGATCTCTCATCATATAACACAATCACAACACGACGACTAAAATTACCAACAAAAATCAGCACATATATTCTCACATTTACAAGCGATTAACATACAAAAACTATAGAAAAAATAAAGAACAATTATGTCTCAATCTGAAACTAGTTGAAGTCAACTATATAAATCCTCAATATCTTCAACTACTCAACAATATATAAAGAATGAAGTTTAAAAATGAGTTAAAGATTTTAAAGTCACCTGCCAATAAGGCCATTAACCATAACAAGTAAATGAGGAGGAGGAGGAGGAGGATGACCATTTTGACTAGCTTCCACATCAAAACTACATTTACCAGAAGGTGTCTCAACTACTGAAACTTCATCATCCAATCTCATACATGCGAACCTAGGGAAAATAGAAGACCTTTTTCTCCTCCTTGTCTTCTTATTGCTATTCTCCTTCTTCTCAGTAATACCCATTTCAGATTTTCTTTCTTCATCAATAAAGTTTGAATCTTTTTTCATTTCTGATGAACCCATTTTCACATAATCACCTAAATCCAACAATATTGAAAGAAAAATATAACAAACAGCAGAAAGTTTTTTGTGGGTCAAATAGTGATGCGGCCTAAAGACGATCTTGGGTACTTTGGATTTGGAATTTCAGTTCAGCATTTATGGATTTTGGCACGGAAATTTCTTAATAGAACCAATGGGACCTTCTAGTAGTCCACATCTGAGGCTGCTGATTAGTAAATATGGAACCTTCTTCGAAATCTTGCTGACACAAACTCCAAATAAATTACTAGTATAAAATTAGAAATCAACAATAGTATTTTGACATTAAAAATAGGCATGTTGAATGATACTTTTGTAAGAGGAAATTTGGAATTCTGGTTTCTTAGAAGGTTTCAAGTTTTACGAGCGTCAATCAAGACTTAGAATTTAGAAAAGGTTTAAACCTTGCCTGCTTGACTTTCTTTTTCTTTTTTAAAATAGAAATATATATATTTTTGGACAAAGAGGGCAGCGTTAGTTAGAGGCAATTGAACTCTTTGGGAAGGGAAAAAATGGAAAAGGGAAAGAAGACTTTCTGTTGCTGTTACTTTCTAGAATGAAGAAATGAGCAGAAACTCTGTTTAAAATTGTGACATTTTGATGCATTTTCAAATTTATCAAAGCGTAGCGTGTGATCTTCCATTGAGTGAAAAATTATACAGAGGACAATATAGTCAGTGAATTACGGGATCAAATCTTATACTATATGTGTTTAATTTTTTACTAAATAAATACTAAATTATATTCACTCCGTTCCAGTTTACGTGAACTTATCTCCTTTTTTATTCGTTCAAAAAAGAATAATCTCTTTTTAAATTTGGAAACAATTTAGCTTAAACTTTCAATTATAATTTTAATGAGAAACTTTTATAACCACACAAATACACTAACCTTTTTGACTTGTTTAAAACCACAAATTTTAAAAAAAATTATTTTTTAAAAATTTCGTACCTAATGAACCTATGTTCACGCAAACAATTAAAGTATATATTTTGGATCAGTACATAAAAAAGATTCGTGTAGCTAAGCTCACCTATTCGAGATGGGGTGTAAATAGACATAACGTATTGTTGTAATCATTAATTTTAAGAAAAAAATAGTTGTAATTTGTAATAACAGGTTACTCTAAACGTTGATGAAACAATGCCTTATGTTTTAACTTGTACGTTCTTAAATTTAAGAATGCTAATTTTCTTTAGTAAATTTCATGGGTGTTATTCAACTTTGTATTCATTACGTAAAAGTTATTTTTTTTTTTGTTACGTAAAAATTATTCAACTTTGTGTTCATTACCCAAAAGTTACTTTTATTTCTTTTGTTACACAAAAATTATTTTACCTTGCTCTATTTATCACAAAAGTCACCTTGACCATATTTTATAATACTTTTATTTGAAAAGTCTATTATATCCTTAACATTATAAATTCTCTCATTTATGTATAATACCTTTTATGTTATATAATATATAATATATTTTTACTTAGGTATTTTACTTATAATTAAAATAACTTTAAATTATTTTATTTATTATTTTTATAATATATCCATACATTTAATTTTTCATGGCAATCAATTTGTTTAATCATATTCAAACATGAACATGTTTTAAATATAAAAATAATAAAAAACTATTTATTTTTTAATATTTATTTAAAATAATAAAAATAGATTTGTTTAACAAATGATCGTTTTTTTATAATAAATAAAAACTTTAAAAAAAGTTTCAAAGATATTTGTGTTTAATATTAAAACTTTTAAAGTTTTATCTGTTAATATTATTTATTTGAAATTATTAATTTGATGTGTCATTTTGCTAAATGTGGGTATTTTATTTATTAAATTAATGGGTATGGCTTGGCTGATAAAACAATGAGCTTTATTTTTTTAATTTTTATTAAACGTATTTCATTAAGTATGATTAAGAACGTGGACTTGAGATTTATTCATGGTATGTTACTGACAAATTTAATAATGCTACTTATATATCTTGAAAATTAATATTTAAAAAAAATTAAATGTACGAATATATTATAAAAATAATATTAAATTATTTTAATTATAAGTAAAATATTTGGGTAAAAGTATATTATATGGCATATAATATAGAAGGTATTACATAAATGGACGGATTTATAATATGAAGGGCATAATAGACTTTTCAAGTAAGATATTTGTAAAATCTGGTCAAAGTGATTATTGTGATAACTGGAGCATAGTAAAATGATTTTTTTATAACAAAAGAAAGAAAAATAACTTTTAGATAACGAACGCAAAGTTGAATGACCACCCATAAAATTTTCTTTAATTTTCTTATAATCTTACGAGTCCAACTCTTAGTGGAAGTAGCATAACTAATGAGGTTTATACTATTAAATATTCACAGAATGTCGTTAATTTTGTATATGTGATGGATGAACAAATTACCGTATTTGATATTTTTTGGTCTAAGTTTTTTCTTTTTTAGTTTTGCACACATTGAAACCCGATTAAATTCGGATTCACGCCATGAAATCCCACATTGATGGTAAGATATTCTATACTGAATATACATGACCCAATTTTTCATGAGTATTTCCTCGAAAGGATGATGGTTTTCATTTACCTCCCATTCAAAAGTTGACTGGGTTGCACTTTAAAATTTTAATTGTTATTAATTAAAAATAAACATATGGAGTTTTTCAGGGTTAATTGAATCTTTTAAGTACCAGATTAATTGAATCTTTTAGACAAGGTGAGTTGTTCTGATGGTAAGCACCCTCCACTTCCAACCAAGAGGTTGTGAGTTCGAGTCACCCCAAGAGCAAGGTGGGGAGTTCTTGGAGGGAAGGATGCCGAGGGTCATTTGGAAACAGCCTCTCTACCCCAGGGTA
>AWOL01S0007604.1:1415-72592 GCA_000715115.1 Nicotiana otophora | reverse complement strand
GTTGCTCTGATGGTAAGCACCCTCCACTTCCAACCAAGAGGTTGTGAGTTCGAGTCACCCCAAGAGCAAGGTGGGGAGTTCTTGGAGGGAAGGATGCCGAGGGTCATTTGGAAACAGCCTCTCTACCCCAGGGTAAGGGTAAGGTCTGCGTACACATTACCCTCCCCAGACCCCACTAATGGGATTATACTGGGTTGTTGTTGTTGCTGCTAATTCCAAGCGAGTGTCATCTAGAAGAGAAGTCAGCGTTCTCTATTGGAGTGCTTCTAGTTCTGGATAGTCATTGACTCATTATTACTCTAATTCTTTTAAATACTATTGTACGTTTATAAATACAGAAATATCTTTTTATAACAGTTATCCCTTGTATCAATATTTTATTATAATAGTTAGTGACGAAACCAAAAATTTCACTAAGGATATTCGAGATTTAATATACATGTATAAAAAGTAATTTTTGATTCATATACGCACTATAATTTTTATTTTTCGATGAAGTATGTTCAGTTGACCACCTTTTATTGTATATGGCTACACCACTGATAATAGCCTTTAAAATCAATTTTTCGTGTTATGTTATAATATATATTTTATATAATAACAACAACTAAAAAAATATCAGAACAGATAAAATTGTTATAGAGAGATTTGAGTGTATCTAGTTTGAACAGTATATAATAGCGGATGCGTATAAGAAACCGAATGGAATTTAATAAGTTAATAATCGTGCCTAACTCCTATTAAAAGAGGGCTTTTCACATTAATAAACTTAAGTGTGATGCAATAAAGCATTTTATCCTTTTTATGTCCTTTTATCTTGATGCGGAGATTCCTAATTATCCCAAAAGCCCGAGATTCCTAATAATCTCAAATGGGGATAGATTCCTGGACAAGCGAGATTTGCTTAGTTGGTAAAAGCACCTCCATACACGATCGTTTGTTCTTGGGTTCGAGTCATACTGGAGGGGAAATATAAAAACACTATAGATCCTCCTAATTTGGGAGGAATTTAAAAAAAAGACATAAATTTATGTTGATAGTATAAAAATCTTTATATTATCAATGTAAATTATTAAAATTCTCTTTTAAGATATCAGACTTTTCTTCTCTTTATTTTCTTCGTTACATAGGGAAAGCGCTAATTATCTAGAATAATCTAGATAAGGGAAGTTGGTAAAATTTCTAGATGATGGTTGAGAGAAGAAATTTCATTCCGCAAAGTTTTTGACTTTTACACCTTTAATCTGATTTTTACTTTTATACCTTTAATATGATTTTTTGATTAAAAATACGACTCTTGGTTTAAATAATTGAATTTATGTAATTATGGGTTAAATTTAGTTAATAATAATATTTCTAGATGTAGCTTCTGAGAGTGCAATAAACGTTAGATGAGATTGGTCAAATAGTGATAACAATATGCAATAACTGTTCCACAAAGCATGAGCAATAATATAACATCTAATAGCAATGAATAACAATAAATGACATTTAAGTAAATAAGGGAAATGATTCACCCAATAAAGGATAAACTAGATGATTGTTCCCCCAAACAATAATGAATGACGGACAAATCCTTGAATATTCGAATGGTTCTTGAATCTGATGAAAAAGTATGAAATAATGTAGACAAGAATCTCAATGAAAAGGTAGCATTTGTATCTTAGTAATAGAGAGAGAATCTTTCTATCAAAGTATGCTCTTATAAATGAATATGACTCTTGGTTCAAATAATTGAATTTATGTAATTATGGGTTAAATTTAGTTAACAATAATATTTCTAGATGTACCTTCCGATGGTGCAATAAACGTTAGATGAGTTTGGTCAAATAGTGATAACAATATGCAATAACTGTTCCACAAAGCATGGGCAATAATATAGCATCTAATAGCAATGAATAACAATAAATGACATTTAAGTAAATATGAGGAATGATTCACCCAATAAAGGATAAACTAGATGATTGCTCCTCCAAACAATAATGAGTGACGGACAAATCCTTGAATGTTCGAATTGTTCTCGAATCTGATTAAAAAATATGAAATAATGTAGACAAGAATCTCAATGAAAAGGTAGCATTTGTATCTTAGTAAGAAAGAGAGAATTTTTCTATCAAAGTATGATCTTATAAATGAATATGACTTTTGGTTCAAATAATTGAATTTATGTGTTAAACTTAGTTAATAATAATATTTCTAGATGTACCTTCCGAGGGTGCAATAAACATTAGATGAGTTTGGTCAAATAGTGATAACAATATGCAATAATTGTTCCACAAAGCATGAGCAATAATATAGCATCTAATAGCAATGAATAACAATAAATAACATTTAAGTAAATAGGGGGAATGATTCACCCAATAAAGGATAAACTATATGGTTGTTCCTCCAGACAATGATGAGTGATGGACAAATCCTTGAATGTTCGAATTGTTCTCGAATCTGATGGAAAAGTATGAAATAATGTAGACAAGAATCTCAATGAAAATGTAGTATTTGTATCTTAGTAAGAGAGAGAGAATCTTTCTCTCAAAGTGTGTTCCTATAAATGAATATCACATGCCTCTATCATTGTCTCTTTTTTCTATATATGTAACGACCCAACTTGTCGTTTTACCTTCAAGAACCCCGTTTCCCTAAATAAAACTCCCCATATGTGCTTTTACTTATTTTATAACTTGCGGGGATGGTTACTTCGGGATTTAGAAGGGTTCGGGTTGGAGTCGAACACTTAGTTCCTTAGTTGGCTTTAAAAAGACTAAGTTTTACTTCGGTCAATATTTTTAGAAAATGACCCCGGAATCGGGATTTGACAGTTCCAATAGGTTCGTATGATGATTTGTGACTTGGACGTATGTTCGAATCGGGTTTTGGATAACCCGGGAGCATTTCGGCACTTAATAGTGAAAATCAGCTATTTAAAGGTTCAAGGTTCGATAAATTCGGTTTGGAGTAGGTTTTGGAGTAATCGAGGTCCGTTTGAAATTTTGAGTATGGGAATAGTTCTGTATGGTGATTTAAGACTTGCACGCCAAATTTGGTGTCATTCCGAGTAGTTTAAGTATGTTTCGGCGCGTTAGGAGTAAGTTTGAAGAATTTGAAATTTCTAAGTCGAAACGATTTGGTTTGGGGTATGATTCTTAGTTTTGATGTTTTACACATTCCGAGGGTTCGAGCGAGTCCGTTTTATGATTTCAAACTTGTTGATATATTCGGGCGGGACCCCGGGGGCCTAGGGTGTTAACCGGACGAGGCTCAGACCAATTTTAGAATTTGGAGCAGCAACTGAAGCTTCCAGAATGCTGCTGCAATCGCACCTGCGCTTGGCCAGCCGCAGGTGCGAGATCGCAGAAGCGATCCCCAAGCCGCAAAAGCGAAGAAGGGGAGGCAGGCCACAAGCCGCAGAAGCAGGATTTTTCGGCGCACCTGCGAGCGCGCAGGTGCGAAGTGAGGCGCGCAGAAGCGGAAAAATGCGTAGGTGCGAAGACTTGGGGCGCACCTGCGGATGCGCAGAAGCGGCCCCTTGTCCGCAGTTACGGAATCGCAGGTGCAGTTATACCTCCGCAGGTGCGAAAATGCTGTTTGGGCAGAATGTTTAAAGGAACGGGAAGTCAGCCATTTTAGCCCAATTTTCTCCATTCTTAGGCAATTTTGGAGCTTTTTGAGAGGAGTATTCAACTAGCAACTACTTGAAGGTAAGTTAGTTCTACCCACATTGCGTTAAATACATAGATTATGGGAAGATTATAACATATAAATTGTAGGTATCAATGGTTTAGATGAAAAACCTAGGTTTTGATAAAAATGAGATTTTAACTACGAAAATGATTATGTAATGGGATGCAAATTGTATAATTAAGTTCTTGAGATTATGGGTAATGATTTTATCCGAAAATTTTCAGAAGCCGGGCATGTGGGCTCGGGGTGAATTTAAGAAATTTTACCATTTTGGGTCGGGTAATTAATCTAATACTCAAATTTCAAATTGTTAAGCATGTATTAATTATTTTATATAACTTTTGGCTAGTTTCGGATTTTTCGGTACCTAATTGAGGCTTTAACGCGACGTTGTGATCGGGAAGTGAACTTTGAGGCAAGGTAAGTCTCTTGTCTAACCTTGTAAGAGGAAAATTACCCCATAGGTGATTTAAATAAATAATTGTTGCTAATTGTGGGGGCTACCTACGTACGAGGTAACGAGAGTCCGTGTGTAGCTACTAATTATGCTATGTCCGGGTAGTTTAGGACTCAAATCATGAATTACTTGTAATAATTGCATCCTTTATTTAATTAAAGTACTGAAATTATATTGGAAATTGTTAGAGTAAATAGTAAAAGGCTGAAATTTTTACATACTTAAATTTTTGTGCAAATTACGTGATTATTAATAGAAATTGTACATCCTTATGTGTCATCCTTATAATAACTTCTCATTCCGAAGGTACATAAGAAAATGTTCTCCTTTCTTGTGGAGCGGTCCGAATGCCTCGGCAATATAGATGCATCTATGGATCGTGTCGCACATCCTTAGCAGTGTACACGACACTCTGGATCGGGCCGTACGACCTCGACAGAAATCGTGCTTAATAATAATAATTACACTACACCTTGACACCCTATTGCAGCTTGTGAAGATAATTGATTAATTGAAAATTATTGAATTTGAAAAAAATTATTTATTCTCGCTTGTTGAGAAGATTATTATTATTCACATAAACCATATCTATTTAAATATTTCTATTTTAATATTATTGACCCATAGTGAGTGTCAAAGTCGACCTCTCGTCACTACTTCTTCGATATTAGACTTGATACTTACTAGGTACACGTTGTTTGCGTACTCATGCTATGCTTGCTGCACTTTTGTGCAGGATCTGAGACAGGAACCTTAGGCAGACCTACTGGTGCGCACCCACGCTATCCTGAGGCCTAGTGGTGAGCTGCTTCTCCTGAGCCGTTTCGCAACACCTAGTGTCTCCTTTGTATTTGTTTTCTATCTATTTTGTGTTCAGACAATATCTTGGATTTCTTTTGTATAATCTACTAGATACTCATATACTTGTGACACCAGATCTTGGTACACACACTAGTAGAATTATGATTTGAATTATTTTTTTTGGTTTTTATTTAATCAGAACCTTTTATATTTTCTTAAATCTTACAAGTAAAAAGAGTTTAATTACTCGGAAATTTATGAAAAGAGGAAGTATATGTTTAATTCACTAGTTGGCTTGCCTAGTTGTGATGTTGGGCGCCATCACGACCTATATATGAAATAAAATCGTGACAATATATATGGGACATGTTCCTAAGAAACCCTAATAGTACAAGTGCAGAGAATATCCACTAAAATATTCCTTTTTAATATCTTATCCTGATAAACTAGTCGTTACAATTCTTATCATCGATATTCAACCTCGACCTCGACCCTTATTGACATATCGACCTCGACTCTTGTTGACATCTCAATCATGGCTCTTGTCGACATCTCGACTACGGCTCATGTCGACACTTCGGTCAAGGACTTTGTTGCTTCTTGGGTCAATTCGACTAGCATCGAATTGAGAGTCCTTCCCATAATATTATCTTGGCTTAGATACTCTAGAGACAGATTTCTCCTCATACAGTTAGTCCATCCGCTTATTAAGACCGATTTCAGGCGGGGTCGATGAGCGAATTTGCTCGTTATGATAGAAATAATTGAGCGAGCAGTTCAGGTCGTGGTGGTCATGGTGAGTCGGCAATGTGGCCCTATGCGGGCCACCTATTTCAAGATGTCTCAATTTTCCCGATCGGTTTGTTGGAGTTGGGATGTCCATAAACTAAGATGACGTCATGACGTCATGCGTCATTATGATGCATTTTCCCGATGCGTTGCTTTGTTTCTCGTACGTCCTTTGATTGAACTTGCCTCTTCGGTTACGACGCCAGTAATGATAAACCATTTTCGATTTTGATGCCCAGGTTCTTATAGATAGATGTGCTAGGGTGTAACTTTGAAGTTTTAGATCTTCTACTCCGAAACTCCGTATCTCTTTCTTTCTTCTCTATGATTCAACACTTTTTGTTCCAGGGGCTTTCGTTGTTTTCGATCCTTTGTTGCTTGATACTCCTTTTCTTTCGATAAAACATGACTAGCGTACCTTCCGAGTCTATTAAGGGAAGTGAGTCGGTCCCTTTGATGATGGTGCTCCCTCCTCATGAGGGGAATTCTCTTATCGCCGTCGAGGACGGAGGCTTCCCTTTGGTGGAGGAGATAATTCCTCACAATCCTGCCACCAGGTTTGATTTCGTGAAATGCCCTGACGCCGGCCGTGGAGCCTTTCGGTCAGAGAAGGAATTGGGAGAACATAGGGTTAAGTACGGCATCCCCGATCACCTCGAATTAATCCCGGCTGGGTGCGATACCGTGCAGGAGCATCGCCCTGGATATTGCACCTTCTACACCTACCCCTTCCAAGTCGGTTATATTCTCCCTTTTCTTCCGCTGACGGAGGAATTTTGCAATTATTACAATGTCGGCCTAGCTCGCGCCATATGTTTACAAGCTTCTAAGGATGCTCACTAAATTCGTCGAGCTGTCCGGGGTCGAACTCTCACTTAGGCATTTGATACACTTGTTCGCCCCTAGCTTTTACAAGGGGATGATGTTAAACCTTCGCCACAGAGGGGGCAAGTGCCTGTTGGTGAAGATGGATGATAAGACTAATCGCCAGTTTTGGTTAAACTATTTCTTCGTCAGAATCGCAGATGTGGTGACCAACGTCGACAACTTCCCTGAGGTTTGGAATAGCACTCGTAAGTACTTAGTTTCCTTGTTCGTATGTGTTAGATTTTTCTCCCTTGCTTGGTTGTGGGTTTTTATTTCTGGTCCTTTCTCTTCTTTTTTTTTGCGCAGCCAAGACCTCGTCTCCTCCTCTGGCCGGGGACATTTCAGACTGGGTTAGTCTGCTCCTCCATCACATCGTGAGGATCCGTGAGTGGCCGGGCTTCTTTAAGAAGTTCGGGCCGACTCCCCTTCGACTGGTAAGTCCCTTATTTTGTTGGAGTCTTCATTTCTTTTCTTTCCATTTACTTTGTTGACCTCCCCTTTTTCCTGTGTTTTTTCTAGTTTCGGCTAGGGGATCTTCAAGGGGGTCGAGAGCCCCCGCCCCTTTATTCCCAAAAAGAAAAGCTGCTATGCCCTTGGCTTCCGCTTCATCCACGACGGCGACTATATCTGCTCGCGCCTCTACCCCTCTTGTAGCGGCTTCTAGTCCTGCGCCTTCCGCGGCTGTGGGGACTTAGACCACAACAATCTCCGCCTCTCTGATATATCATCTTATAGATGAAGTTGAAGAACTTGTGTCGGGTGAGGGGGATTTGATGTAGCAACCCTTTTGGGAGGGTGCTACTTACAAAAAAAATCTAATTTACTACTTATAACATTAAGAAGATATTAATTAAAAAATATTCAGAATAATTTAGTAGAGGAAATAGGCCCATGTGATGAGGTTCAAAGTACAATATTTTTATTTTCGAAAATATTCTTCATAATTTTTATTTTATTTTTTAAAAATGAAATACAATGTCAAAATTTCAACATAAGGTGATATAACCCTTCTTGAATAATCAACACGTTAAAGCAACTTCCTAACAAAATTATACTTTCATTCGACATCACTACAAGTTTGTATTGTACATAAATTTTAAACTATCAGGTATAAAAAGGAAAACTAGTTTTCTTCTTTGTACATATATATAAGACAAAGTGTAAATTTAACATATTACAAGACTTGAGTTATTAACACACCTTAAAACAGCAAAACAAGTTACAAAATTCAAGTTACAAGATTTTGGTCTTAATATCCAAGCCTCAAATAACATACATAAGTGTGACATATATATCATGTATAAGTCCCAAAACTATACAAAAACATGGTGCATATGCAAATGTGATCTCCATAAGTGCTCTCAAAAAGACTACTTCATAAGGCCGTCTTCAAATTCCATCCCGTACATTACCTACGATAGCAAATAACTATCGCTAATCATAAAGCTTAGTGATGTATAAACTTTGGGGGCTTGGAGTCATTAACTTCTCCAATTCTCATTTTTAGTCATAGATAGCTCAAATAAAATATAATTTAAAACAAGTGAACAAATATATCAAAACTATCCAATATCAACCATTGAAGTGTTTCTAATTATCAATAACTATGCTCAAGATTCAAGAGTTGAGAAAGCGTATACTATAAATCCAAGAAAGCTTGTCAAATATCAATTTTTCGCCCAATATGTACGTCATGCCATCACACTAAGCAAAATCAGATATCAAGATGGACCGACGCCCAAAATCAAGTAGGGTCAAAACCCAATAGTCATGAGAATCAAGAACCATATTAAAAATGGCTTCCTATTTCGTACTTAACACAGACAAGTTCCATAATTTAAGACGAACTACAAATCCAAAGTCAAGATGGCAAAAAATCCAAATCAATAGGCATGCCAAGATGAATGACAAAGTCACTGCCACAAGAAGGATAAAATCCCAACAAGAATGCAAAATGATCAAACAATCCGTACGAGTGGGCGATTTAGCAAATATCTTGCAATACTTTATATAACACGAATACAATGCTATTAATTGAAGAGAAGAAAAACAAAATATCAGGTTATTTTAAAATATTCCAGCAAGTAAAAAGAGTACAAAGTTTATACACAAACCTTGGTGTTTTACCACAAAAGAGTTCAGCCACAACTTGAGGATGTTCAAATCGTCTACGCCCTAGACAGACCAAATCTGTCCACTTCCTCAAACACTTTCCCTTAGCTTTTACAAGGATATATATACCTTAAATACATAATAAAATATCTATATAAGTTCAGTGATTTAACATGTCAAACTAAACATGATATTGGTGAAAATTACCCAAAATATTTGAAACAGAAATTCTGGACAGTATCACTGCCTCGTATTGTGACTCAGATTTGAAGATGAAAAAGGACAAACTAGACTGTCTATTCTTATTTATAGTTATAGATATGTGTCTTAGAATTTCATAACATTTTGAATCACCCCCATATCAATTTTGTACAAAAAGTTATGCTAAACTTACTAACAGTATTACAGGGAGGGTTTGTAAAACAGAAAATTTGGGCAGCACCCACCCTGTACTTCATCACCTATATTCTGGTAAATAAAAGACAAAACAGGTTTTAGTTCCTTCATAAGAGTTATAGATATATGAAATATCTTTCCAAAAAGTCTTAGATCACTTAAAACAGATCTTTATACAAAATGATATGAAGAAAACACTAATAGCTATCTAGTGTAAAAACGGGTTTAGTAACTTACCACATAAGAGAGGATCAACTTGAGCTTCAGCAAGAACGAATTTTGCTAGTTGGTTTAGTGAAAATTTATGGTGGTTTTAATGAAGTTTTCAGGTGATAAGAAGGAGAGAGGGTAGGGGTGTTCTTTTCTTTTTCTTGAAAGAATGAAAATGTGGAGTTTATTGAAGACTAAGTCAATCAAAGTTGTCTTTAAGAATTTTAGCTAAATATGAAATACAAATGGCTGCCCAACTACTAAATATCCTTAGATAAATACAAAAGAGTGACAGCCCAAAAACTTAATTATAATGTATTTAACTACAATTCATCAAAATAATATTAAGTGTTACGCATAGCAACACCATGGAACTTTTTTGTCATTATTAACACAACCTCGAGTAAGGAATTTTCATGTATTGTAAATTTCACGTTTAGGAAGTGCGAAGTAAAAATATTTCCTCATTATAAAGATGCTCAATCAAAAATATAAATATTAGTAAAAATTTGGGGTGTTACAACTCTCTCCCCCTTAAATAAATTTCGTCCCGAAATTTACCTGGTACTAGTCCCTAAACAAATATGGATACTGAATTCGCATATCCTCTTCTCGCTCCCAGGTAGCTTCTTCGCCAGAATGATTTTTCCAAAGAACTTTTACTAAGGGGATGCTCTTGTTTCTAAGCTGCTTTAACTCACGCGCCAAGATTTGGATTGGTTCTTCTCCATATGTCAAATCAGGATTGACCTCTATAGATTCAATAGGAAGAACATGAGATGAATCTGAGCGGTATCTTCTAAGCATAGAAACATGTAAGACGTTATAGATCTTGTCTAACTCTGGTGGAAGAGCTAGTTTATAAGCAACTGGGCCAACTCTCTCAAGCACTTCATAAGGTCCAATAAATCGTGGGCTAAGTTTACCTTTTTGGCCAAATCTCATAATATTCTTCCATGGAGAAACCTTTAAAAATACCTTATCACCCGCTTTATACTCAATTTCATGCCTCTTAAGATCAGCATAAGACTTTTGTTTGTCTGAGACAATTTTTAAGCGATCCTTGATGATTTTTACCTTATCTTCAGTTTGTTGAACAATCTCAGGACCCACCAATTTTCTTTCACCAGCCTCGTTCCAACAAAGAGGCGTTCTGCATTTTCTCCCATACAAAGCTTCATAAGGAGGCATGCCTATACTTGATTGGTAGCTATTATTATATGCAAATTCTATCAGGGCTAAGTGTTTATCCCAACTACCCTCAAACTCACTCGAAGCATATCCTCCAAGATTTGTATTACCCTCTCAGACTGGCTGTTTGTTTGTGGATGGAAAGCGGTCCTAAAATTCAACCTAGAACCTAAAGCTTCTTGCAAGCTAGACCAAAATCTGGATGTAAACCTTGGATCTCTACCAGGCACAATAGAAACAAGGATTCCATGCAGCCTCACAATCTTATTAATGTATAATTCTGCCAAACGTTCCAGTGAGTAGTCCATTCCGATTGCCAAGAAATGAGCACTCTTAGTTAGTCTATCTACAATGACCCAAATTGCATCATGATTCCTTTGAGTGCGTGGAAGTCCAGAAACAAAGTCCATCGTTATCCTTTCCCATTTCCACTCAGGTATTGATAAAGGTTGCAGTAGACCAACTGTGACTTGATGTTCAGCTTTTATTTGTTGACATACCAAGCATTTAGAAATGAACTCTGCAGTGTCTTTCTTCATACCACTCTACCAGTAGTTCTCCTTGATGGTCCGGTACATTTTAGTACCTCCAGGATGCATTGCATAAGGCAAACTATGTGCTTCAATCAAGATATGCTTCCTCAATTCATCATCATTAGGAACACACAACCTATTTTTATAAAATAAAGTATCATCTTTCTTCAATGTAAAATCTGATTCACTTCCATTTTGGACTTCTTCAACCCGTTTCACAAGCTTTTCATCTAACTTCTGCGTTTCTTGGACCTGCTCAAGTAAGACTGGCTTAACTTGCAAATTAGCAATGATAGAACCATTAGAATTAAATGAAAGACAAACATTTATGGCTCTTAATTCAAGAAGCAACGGCAAAGGACTTGGAGTTAAACTTGCAAGGGAATTGCGACTCAACGCATATGCAACCGCATTAGCTTTACCAGGATGTTAATTAATCGTGCAATCATAATCTTTGATGAGTTCAAGCCATCTACGTTGTCTCAAGTTTAACTTTTTTTATGTACCCAAATACTTCAAACTCTGGTGATCAGTAAATTTGTGACATTTCTCCCCATACAAGTAATGCCTCCAAATATTTAAGGCAAAAACAATGGCAGCAAGTTCGAGATCGTGAGTTGGATAATTCAACTCATGCGATTTCAACTTTCGAGAGGCATAAGCAATTACTTTCCCTTCTTGCATCAAAACACAACCCAAGCCACGGTGAGATGCATCACTATATACCACATAATCTTTCCCTTCATCTGGCAAAGAAAGTATTGGAGCTTATGTCAACAAGGATTTGAGCTTTTTAAAGCTCTCTTGAAACTTGTCATCCCACACAAATTTGGCGTCTTTCCCCAAAAGTTTGGTCAAAGGAGAAGCTATAATAGAGAATCCCTTCACGAACCTCCTATAATATCCTGCTAAACCCAAGAAACTTCTAATCTCAGTTGGAGTTTTAGGAGGTTTCTAATCAACAATAGCTTGAATCTTACTAGGATCAACCTTCACACCTTCAGCTGATACAATATTCCCCAAAAACGCCACTTCACTCAGCCAAAATTCACATTTGAAAAGCTTCGCGTAGAGTTGCCTCTCTTTCAGAATTTGCATGACAATCCGAAGATGCTTATCATGATCTTCTCCATTGTTGGAATAGACTAAAATGTCATCAATATACACCACCACATACTGATCAAGATATGGCTTGAATACACGGTTCATTAGATCCATAAATGCAGCAGGAGAATTTGTCAAACCAAATAGCATTACCAAAAATTCATAATGTCCATACCTGGTCCTAAAAGCAGTTTTAGGAAGATCTTGCTCCCTCACGCATAATTGATAATATCCAGACCTCAAGTCAATTTTTGAGAACAAGCTGGCACCCTTCAATTGGTCAGACAAGTCATCGATTCTAGGCAATGGATATTTATTCTTGATTGTTACCTTGTTCAGCTGTCGGAAATCAATGCAAAGCCTAAGAGTGCCATCTTTCTTTTTCACAAATAAAACAGGAGCTCCCCAAGGTGAAATACTGGGACGGATAAAACCTTTCTCAAGAAGTTATTGCAATTGATCCTTCAACTCTTTTAGTTCAGCTGGAGCCATTCTATAAGGAGCGATAAAAATAGGAGTAGTTCCATGGACAAGCTCTATAGGAAATTCAATCTCCCTTTCTGGAGGAAACCCATGAAGATCATCAGGAAATACAGCAGGAAAGTCGCACACGGTTGGTATGTCCTTAAGACTTAGACTCCCCAATTGTGTATCGACTATATGAGCAAGATAGGCATCACAACCTTGACAAATCATCTTCCTTGCCAAGACCGCATAAATAATATTAGCTGTCAATGATCTTTCTCCTTGAACTACTATGTGTGAGTATGCACGAGTTCTAAAAGTCACTTGCTTCAACATACAATCAACTAATGCATGGTTCCTGTGGAGCCAATCCATACCAACAATAACATCATAGTCTTTGAAGGGAATTTCAAGCAAGTCTGCAGGGAAGACCAGATTTTGAATCATGAATGGACAATCTCGGTAACTCCTATTAACAACAACCTGATGACCTAATGGACTCGTAACCAGCACATCAAAGTCAAGTCTTACAGATTTAACAGTATGAGGAAATGCAAGTGATGAGCAAACATAAGAGTGAGAAGATCCAAGATCAAATAATGTAACAACAAAGATGCCAAATAAGTGAAATTTACCAACAACCACGTCCGGACCATCTTGGTCATTCTTCTGTCTCATAGCATAGACTCGTGCAGTAGATCTTGACCCATTAGCCTGATTAGCTCCACCCGAACCCGCCGCTTGTATATTTCTAGGTCTTGCACCGCTATTAGCTTGAAAATGAGTAGTGATAGGCTTTTGAACTGAGCCATCTGTATGCGTATAAGAAAGAGGATTAGGATTAGGACAATCCTTCACTTTATGATCCATACTTCCACAATTAAAACAAGCACCAGAAGCTCTTCTGCAGACACCATAGTGATTCTTTCCACACTGTGCACAGGTAGGTGTATAATTTTTGCCTTGACCATAACTTGGAGTACTAGCAGTAGAGAAATTTGGCTTATTTTTCTTATGATATGATGACTTATGTGCACTTTCAGTCTTGGAATAGTCAAACTTTTCCTTCTTGGATGGACCGCCATAATCTGAATTACCCTTCCTAAACTTGTTTTCTCTCCTACTAGCTTCTTCCTTGTCAATTCTTTCCCAAGTAAGAGCAGCTGAAATTAGCTTGGAAAAATCCTCAAGTTGCAAGATTGCCACAAATTTTCGAATGTAACCATTCAAACCTTCTTCAAATCTTCCACACTTGTCTCTTTCACCATCAATAATACCTCCAGCATAGCGAGAAAGCCTGAGAAAGTTTTGTTGATACTCTGCAATAGACATACTCCCTTGTCTTAAATTCAGAAACTCTTTTTTCTTTGCATCACAATAGACATGAGGGACATATTTCGCACGAAATGTTTTCACAAAGTCATCCCAAGTAAGCACCGGAGGTTTTGCTTTTGCATTTGGCATACTTACCCACCAATCATAGGCATCATTTTGTAAAAGAGAGATAACATACTTAAATTTGGCAGCATTAGTACACTCTAGTTGTTCAAATACTCTCCATGCGCTCGAGCCATTGTTCAGCTACCGTGGGATCAGTAGTGCCTTCAAATTCAACTCCACCCATTTTACTCATCTTATCAAAATTTATTTCACTAGGTTCTCACATTGTCCCAGTCAAGTGACGAAAGAACTCAGCCATCTGCTGAAATGGGGAGTCATAATAGGAGTATTATGACCCATTGCTCTTAGATTATTGTCCACTTCATTTTCACTAACACGATGATGATTTAGGTTAGGCAAGGGTACCTTATCTCCTTCTTGGAGGTGAGGTGGAGCATTATAATGTTCTTGACTTTCATCAACGGATTTAATAGCTCTATTCGAAGAAGAGGCCATATTAAATTCCTCTAAAAGATACGATCACACTGCATTAGGGACATGTACCGATGCATATGCACAAGTAATACATCAAATTACATTAAACAAGTATGCAAAAGTTTATAATCTTCAGGTCATTTTTAAAAAAGAAAAATAACAAAAATATTAGGTACGATCACAACAGAAATTCTAGAATCACAAACCTAGGCTCTGATACCAAAACTTGTAGCAACCCCTTTGGGAGGGTGCTACTTACGAAAAAAAACCTAATTTATTACTTACAACATTAAGAAGATATTAATTAAAAACTATTCAGAATAATTTAGTAGCGGAAATAGGCCCATGTGATGAGATCCAAAGTACAATATTTTTATTTTCGAAAATACTCTTCATAATTTTTATTTTATTTTTTAAAAATAAAATACAAATGTCAAAATTTCAACATAAGGTGATATAACCCTTCTTGAATAATCAACACGTTAAAGCAACTTCCTAACAAAATTATACTTTCATTCAACATCACTACAAGTTTGTATTGTACATAAATTTCAAACTATCAGGTATAAAAAGGAAAACTAGTTTTCTCTTTTGTACATATATATAAGACAAAGTATAAATTTAACATATTACAAGACTTGAGTTATTAACACACCTTAAAACAGCAAAATAAGTTACCAAATTCAAGTTACAAGATTTTGGTCTTAATATCCAAGCCTTCAAATAACATACATAAGTGTGACCTATATATCATGTACAAGTCCCAAAACTATACAAAAACATGGTGCATATGAAAATGTGATCTCCATAAGTGCTCCCAAAAAGATTACTTCATAAGGCCGTCTTCAAATTCCATCCTGTACATTACCTATGATAGAAAACAACTATCGCTACGCATAAAGCTTAGTGGCCTATAAACTTTGGGGGCTTGGAGTCATTAACTTCTTCAATTCTCATTTTTAGTCATAGGTAGCTCAAATGAAATATAATTTAAAACAAGTGAACAAATATATCAAAACTATCCAATATCAACCCTTGAAGTGTTTCCAATTATCAATAACTATGTTCAAGATTCAAGAGTTGAGAAAGCGTATACTATAAATCCAAGAAAGCTAGTCAAATATCCATTTTCGCCCAATATGTACGTTATGCCATCACACTAAGAAAAATCAGATATCAAGATGGACCGAAGCCCAAAATCAAGTAGGGTCAAAACCCAATAGTCAAGAGAATCAAGAACCATATTAAAAATGGCTTCCTAGTTCGTACTTAACATGGACAAGTTCCATAATTTAAGACGAACTACAAATCCAAAGTCAAGATGGCAAAAAGTCCAAATCAAGAGGCATGCCAAGATGTGTGACAAAGTCACTGCCACAAGAAGGACAAAGTCCCAACAAGAATGCAAAATGATCAAACAATCCGTACGAGTGGGCAATTTAGCAAATATCTTGCAATACTTGATATAACACGAATACAATACTATTAATTGAAGAGAAGAAAAACAAAATATCAAGTTATTTTAAAATATTTCAGTAAGTAAAAAGAGTACAAAGTTTATACACAAACCTTGGTGTTTTACGGCAAAATAGTTCAACACAACTTGAGGACGTTCGAATCGTCTACACCCTAGACAAACCAAATCCGTCCACTTCCTCAAACACTTCCCCTTAGCTTTTACAAGGATATAAATACATTAAATACATAATATATATATATATATATATATATATATATATATATATAAGTTCAGTAATTTAACTTATCAAACTAAATACGATATTGGTGAAAATTACCCAAAATGTTTGAAACAGAAATTCTGGACAGTATCACTGCCTCGTGTTGTGACTCAGATTTGAAGATGAAAAAGGACAAACTAGACTGTATTGTCTTCTTTACAGTTGTAGATATGTGTATTAGAATTTCAGAACATTTTGAATCATCCCCATATCAATTTTGTACAAAATGGTATGCTAAACTTACTAACAGTAGTACAGGGAGGGTTTGTAAAACAGAAAATCTGGGCAGCACCCGCCCTGTACTTCATCACCTAGTTTCGGGTAAATAAAAGATAAAACAGATTTTGGTTCCTTCATAAGAATTATAGATCTATAAAATATCTTTCTAAAAATTCTTAGATCACTTAAAACAGAGCTTTATACAAAATGATATGAAGAAAACAGTAATAGCTGTCTAATGTAAAAACGGGTTTAGTAACTTATCATAAAAGAGAGGAGCAACTTGAGCTTCACCAAGAACGAATTTTGCTGGTTGGTTTAGTGGAAATTTATGGTGGTTTTCATGAAGTTTTCAGGTGATAAGAAGGAGATAGGGTAGGGGTGTTTTTTTCTTTTTCTTGAAAGAATGAAAATGGGAAGTTTATGGAAGACTAAGCCAATCAAAGTTGTCTTTAAGAATTTTAGCTAAATATGAAATACAAATGGCTGCCCAACCACTAAATATCCTTATATAAATACAAAAGAGTGACATCCTAAAAATTTAATTATAATGTATTTAACAACAATTCATCAAAATAATATTAAGTGTTACGCATAGCAACACCATGGAACTTCTTTGTCATTTTTAACACAACCTAGAGTAAGGAATTTTCATGTATTGTAAATTTCACGTTTAGGAACAACAAAAACCCAGTATAATCCCACTAGTGGGGTCTGGGGAGGGTAGTGTGTACGCAGACCTTACCCCTACGCTGGGGTAGAGAGGCTGTTTCCAAATAGACCCTCGGCATCCTTCCCTCCAAGAACTCCCCACCTTGCTCTTGGGGTGACTCGAACTCACAACCTCTTGGCAACCCACTTCACGTTTAGGAAGTGCGAAGTAAAAATATTTTCTCATTATAAAGATGCTCAATCGAAAATATAAATATTAGTAAAAATTTGGGGTGTTACATTTGATGCCCCGTAAGAGGAGATATGTGGATGCCTGCGATGGGGTCGCCCAGGCCATTGACTCAGTGGCGGCTGATTTTTCACTGTGCGAGACAACGTCCATTGTCACTAGGGATGACATCGAGCCGAAGTCTGGGACTCCGAAGTTTGAGACAGTCGATGTGGATATGCCTTCTATAGCGGCGAAGATGGAGGAATCGATTGCTGACGTACTCGATACTTCGAATCGAGAGGAGGCATCGACTTCTCAGCCGACCGATGATACTTCTTTTCCGACCAACAAGAGAGGTAAGGATATGGACGAGAAAGGCAAAGAGTCGGGGTCGGACGTTGACGCGGATGACCTGAAGATGATGGAGAAGGGCTTTACCCAACTGGATGTAAGGGTCTATGAGGCCCTCGGCCCTGTTTGCTTTGACATAGAGGGTAAGACCCTCCAAGAATTGGATAGCGTCACCTTGTCGAGGAGTATAGTCGGTTTTGCACTCAGGGTGAGTGCTTAATGTTTTGTTCCTCTCTTTTTTTCCTTTGTTAGCAGGGGTGTTTTCATGTTTGCCTTACTTCTTCTTTTCGTTTTGTGTTTGCAGACTGTGATTTTGGAGATTGAAAGTGCCCGAAGGGAGGAGAAGTAGAGGGAAATATATATGAGGTTGAAAACACATATTACGAGTACTGTGGCAAGTATCAGTAGTCCCGCATGCGATTTGGTGAGGGCGGAAATTTGCAGGCCCTTCGTGATAAGTTAAAGGAGAAGGATGACGAGCTGGTGAGAGTCATTGAGAAGTGTAGTGTCCTTGAGGGGACGCTGAGGAGTAGGGAAGAGTAGCTTGAGGTCAGCAGAGCCGTGGAGGCCCATTGCGGCGACCTTCAAGCACAAGTGGTCAAGCTGCGCAAGCAATTAGAAGAATGTCGGCTTCAGATGGAGGTCCTTAATGGTGAAGTCACCGAAAAGTAGAACGAGCTAGAGAAGGCGTAGTCTTCCCATTTGGAGGTGTAATGACCCGGCCGGTCGTTTTGAGTATTACAACCCTGATCTCCCATTTACTGCTCAAATTATGCTTTACAGTTCTAATGTCACTTGTCGGGATGATTAGTTCAGGTCTGCGGACTGCATAATGACCGCAAACTGAAACAGTGTTGCCCAGTTCTGGAGGGCCTTTTGCGACCCATTTTGCGGGCCGCAGAAGCATTATGCGGTCACATATGCGACTGCAGAGTGTTTTTTCGGGGCTTCATTTTTCTGGTTTTATAAACCTGACCCCATTCTTATAAAACACTATTAGGGGTCATTTTGAAGGGTTTCATATGATATTTTAGAGAGAGGTGAGAGAATCTTAGAGAGATAAAGTGAAGACCTAGCCATTTATCCATCAATTCTTGTTCAAGGTTTGAAGATTTCATAAGGATCTTGCTAGGGCTTCAAAGAGGTAAGAATTTCTAACCCTAGTCTTCAATTTTGAGTTTGGGTAAAGATGGGTGATTGGGAGTATGATTCTTGCGTGTAAGAGTATTGTTTATACATACACGTACCAATAAGGTTTGTGGAAAGATTATTGAGTTCAAATGGGTAAAGATTGGGTTGAAAATGGTAGAAATCTTCAAAGACTTTAATTGAAGATTTGATGATCGAGTTGATGTCGGAATTTGGTGAAATTTGATATGGTTGGACTCGTGGTTGGATGGACGTTCATATTTTTTTAACTTTTGTCGGGTTTCGATATATGGGCCCACGGGCGATTTTTAAGTGCAATTTCGGATTTATTGGAAAAATTAATATTTTTATATGGAATTAATTCCTATAATTTGCGTTGATTGAATCGAATTAATTATGACTAGATTCGAGGCGTTTGGAGACCCATTCGCGAGGCAAAGGCATAGCGGAGTAAAGAATTACATAGCTTAAGGTAAATAACACTTCTAAACTTGGTTCTGAGGGTATGAATCCCCGAATTTGGTATGATATAAATTATTTGAAGGTGACACACACGATAGGTGACGAGCATGTGGACGTGCACCATAGAAATTGTGACTTGAATAAATCCTGTGAAGTTGTAAAATTAAAGAATCATGTTGTTATTTGTATAATCTCTACGTGTTAGGAAATTGAGCTGAGACTCGTATTAAAGATTATGATTAGGCTACGTGCCGGTATTTTGGGACCCACATGGTCGTGTTGTTGTTGAATTTAATTATTTTAAAAATGTATATTTCATACTTAGTCATGTTCATCCATTGTGAGGATATTTATAGGATCGGGGCTGCCCGCCTACAGCAGGCCATATAGGCTTTATATGTATTATTATTTTATGGAATGGGGCTGCCCGCCTACAGCATCCCTTATAGGCTTTATCATTATATGGATCGGGGATGCCTGCCTGCAGCAGGCCATATCGGCTTTATATCATGCTTGGGCTGAAGGCGTCCCTCCGGAGTCTGTACATACCCCTAGTGAGCGTAGATGATTATATATATATTCGGGATGGCATATTCCTCATATCATGCAATGTTGATATATTTTGCTTGTAGTGAGTTTAATCGTTGAACATGAAGCATGCCTACATTTCTGTACCATTATTTATGTACTGGACTGTACCTGCAGAACTAGTCACTACTTTCAGTCCAGAGGTTAGTCTTGTTACTTATTGAGTTGTTTGTACTCATACTACACTCTGGATCTCGTGTGCAGATCCAGGTGCTTCCGGACACGGCAACTGCTAGACCTCAGTATGTTACCACTTTGAGACTATCAAGGTGGTTGCTCGGTGTTCGCTGACCTTGTCTCTCTTTCCTTCAATTATTGTTCTATTATATACTTGCAGACAATGTTTTATCGGTCAGACTTTGTATTGATATTAGATTCTCATGTACTCGGTGACACCGGGTTTTGGAAATGTATTTTATGTCAGTGATTTGTGAGATTTTCTATGAGATTCAGATATTATGTTTTCAAACTTAAAGGAAGTTGTGGTTTATTGAGGTTGTCAGCTTGCCTAGTATTGAGATAGGCGCCATCACGACAGGTTAGGATTTTTGGGTCGTGACAGGAGGCTCGGAGGAAATCAGAGATGCTATTGGCGAATATGACTCTCTGGACCAAGTGGGAGATTGATCAGTCCACGGAGAAGGTAAAATAGGATCGACTAAAGGAGAGGATCAGAGAGTTGGAGAAAGACAATTCCATCCTCTATGATCGGGTGGCCGCTTTAGAAGTTAAGAAGGCCCAACTGCTTGCACATCCGTCTTCTTCTCGTACTTCATAATTTCCCAACATTCCTCGGGACCTGTATGAAGAACGGATTCATGCAGAGGCTCAGTTGGACGTGTTTCGAGATTTGCATAAGGCGGGGTCTGATTATGCAGTCACCCTTGATGATATTTGTGTTAAGGCCCGCGAGGCTCGGATCGCTTATGGATATGATCTCACCACGCCTGAGGCCACCGACGATGACGACGAGGGGTATGGGGGCATGAATCAGCTTGAAGAGAATGCCTGGTATGATTTTGCATACCGTGAGGGTGAAGATGACGGTGATGAGGGAGATCAAGGCGGCCCGGGCATCGATGGCCAGGGTGGAGAAGGTGCAGAGGATCATAATGGTGGCGATCAGTGATTTTTCTTCTTCTTTTTGTAAACTTATGTATTTTTGTCGGCGTCTTCACGAGCCTTTGTAAAAAATGTTAAGTATGAAATTCCAAGGTTGTTCTCTGCACCTGTTTCCTTTCTTGTGGTTTATTTTCTGTACTTATATGTTTTTTTGCTTCTATTGTTTGGTTGCCTTTGCTATACATCTAGAAATATTTTTTTATGCGTTGAGACATGGCCCAGGTTGTCGACTTGTTTGGTCGTGACCCTTCGTTAAATCATGGTCGAGAACCGATAGGTGTTTGTTCGAATGAGGTCGAACATAACTTGAGTTTCATTATGGTCGAGGGCCGGTGGGTGTTAGTTCGAGCAAGGTCGAACATAACCTGAATTTAAGGAAGATGTGCTGATAAGTGTAAATTTTATTGCCTTGACATTGTTGCTTCTGCTACATACTTGGGGAAATTTATAGATATTTGGGTATTGGCTGGTGTTCCAGTCCTAGTCCCGGTCTATCTAGTCTCTTCATTGGTCGATCTGGAGAATAGTGAGAGGTCAAGCAATGAAATAATGATCGCGGCCTTTACTTCGCATACTTTAACTTAGATTGTTCCCTTCGTCGCCTCATTAAAAAAATCCTTAAGAAAACCCAACTGGGACAAAACTCAAGTGAGGAAAAAAAGAGTATGACTTGGGGGACACTTTTTCTTTTAGAAGTTGAAGTATTTGAGGTGGCTGATATTCCAGTTATTTGGTAGTAGCTTTCCTTCCATTGTTTCTAGCTGAAATGATCCTTTATTTACTTTCGCTATGATTTTGTACTGACCATCCCAATTTGTTCCCAACTTGCCTTCCCTGGGATCTTTGCTCGCTTGAGTTTTAGCTTTTAGTAAGTAGTCCCCAATTTTGAGCGGCCTGACCTTTTCTTTCCTGTTATAATAGCGCTCTACTTAGCTTTCATATCTCTTTGTTCGTCGAGTTCTTGCCTTCTGCTATCATCGTTGCTTGCGTCGCTCTCATGAGAGTACCTTAGACTGGGCTCTTCGATCTCGACTGGTATGACTGCCTCGGTACCGTAGACCAAAGAGAAGGGTATCTCTCCTGTGCTTGTTTTCAGAGTTGTTCGGTAGGCCCACAATACTTCTAGTAGTACTTCCGGCCAAAGTATCTTGGCGTCCTCAAGCTTCTTCTTCATGATATTAAGTATCGATTTGTTGGAGGACTCTGCTTGCCCATTTCTAGCGAGGTGGTATGGGGTTGAGAGTATTCATTTGATATGCCATTTCTCGAAAACATCAGCGGTTTTCTTTTCCGTGAATTGGGGTCCATTGTTGCAGCTGATTTCTTTGGGAATGCCGAACCAACATATGATATTTCTCCATTTAAAGGTGACTACTTCGTGTTCCCGTATTTGGGCAAATGCTCCTGCTTCCACCCACTTAGAGAAATAGTTTGTTAAAACCAAAAAGAATCACACGTTACCTCATCCTGTCGGGAGGGGGGCCATGATGTCCATTCTCCATTTGATAAACGACCGTTTGGTGAGTCATTGGGGCGTACTTCTGATATTTCTCACATTTTTTCATGAAATGTGCGGCCTCTTTTTTCATGGTGGGACTGTAATATCCCGCCCGTATGAGGCATCTAACCAGAGCTGGATTGCCGAAATGAGCCCCGCAATGACCTTCGTAGATTTCTTTAAGGATGCGCCGAGTTTGGTTTGGGCCCAGGCACTTCGTTAAAGAGTCGCCGTAAGTTCTCTTGTACAGGTCGTTGGGGAGGATATTATATCTAGATGCTTGCATTCTTAGTTTCTTGGCCTCTTTTTTTATCGCCTGGGAGTGTGTCGTTCTGCAAGTATGCAACAATACAATTGCGCCAGTCCCAAGTTAAGTTAATGGTTCTTACCTCGACTTGGTCTAGTGATGAGTTGAGGAGATAGACCACGTTTTTGTCTCTCGTTGTGATGTTTTTGGTGGCTGTGGCTAGTTTAGAAAGGCCATCTACCTTGACGTTCTATGCTCGTGGAATTTGGTCGAGCTGGCATTCATCGAACTTGGGCAGTAGCTTGTATATTTTGGTCTAGTATTTTTGCAATATTTGTTCCTTGTTTTGGAAAGCCCCTATGACTTGGTTGACCACGAGCTGGGAATCACAGTATAATTTTAAATGTTTTGCCCCATACTTGAGCGCTAGTCTCAAACCTCCAACGATGGCCTCATACTCGGCCTCGTTGTTAGTCATATCCGGGAACCTTATGGACTGACGAATTACTTTGCTTATTGGGACTTCAAGTATGAGTCGACGCGTTGGATGAGCCATCAGTGTATAGGACCCAGAGGTCTTGTGTTTGGGGGAAGTTTGGACGACTTCCCTTTCAACTTCAGGCATTAGTTTTGCGCTGAAGTAGGCGCGAAGTCAGCGAACACTTGTGACTTTATCACCGTCGTGGCTGGTATGTGATCTCATGCTTGCTTAGCTCGATGGCCCAATTGGCCAGCCTTCCCGATAGCTCGAGTTTATGTAAAATGCTTCTTAGTGGGGAAGTTGTGACGACCAAGATGGGGTGACATTGGAAATATGTTCTGAGCTTTAGTGAAACTATGACCAAGGCCAAAGCCAGTTTCTCAAGGTGTGGGTACCTCGTCTCGACATCGACTAATGTTTTGCTAATGTAATAGATGGGAGATTGCGTACCTTTATTTTCTCGAATTAGGACTGCGCTTACAACTACCCCGGTTCTGGTTTTGAAAGCAAGGGTGGTGACGACATGTATGCCTTTAGTTCCCTTAGAGCCTGTACGCACTCCGAAGTCCATTAGAGGCCGTTTTTTTAAGTACACCAAAGAATTTATGGCACCTATCCGACGACCGCGAGATGAACCTTGATAGGGCGGCGATGCAACTAGTCAACCTTTGGACCTAGTTTTTGGTGGTCAAGAGTTCGGGTATCCCCTTGATGGCTTTGATTGGGTCAGGGTTGACCTCGATCCCTCGCTGCGATACCCGGAAACCTAGGAACTTTCCTGAGGCTACACCGAATGCATACTTCTCCGAGTTCAGTTTGATTTCGTACCATCTAAGTATGTTGAAAGTTTCTTTCAGATGAACGATGTGATCTTCTCCCTTTTTGGACTTGACTAGCATGTCGTCTATATATACTTCCATTGTTTTACCAAGCTGATCCTTGAACATCCTTGTCACCAAACTTTGATAAGTCGTCCCCGCGTTCTTTAGTCCGAAGGGCATGACCATGTAGCAGTATGTTCCTTGGTGGGTGATGAACGTGATTTTTTCGTGATCTTCCTCTTCCATGAGAATCTAATTATAGCCTAAGTAAGCGTCCAAGAAGCTTAGTAGCTCATGCCCGACTGTTACGTCAATGAGTTGGTCGATGTGAGGCAGTGGGAACGAATCTTTTAAGCATGCTTTGTTCAAGTCTGTGAAGTCCTCGCACATCCGCCATTTCCCATTCTTCTTTTTAACCATTACTATGATGAAAACCCGTTTGGGGTACTTCTACTCCCTGATGGAGCCATTTTCTAACAATTTTTCACTTCCTCGTGCACTGCATCATTGATTGCGGAGTTGAATTTACGACTGACCTGCCTCGCCGGGGGGTGGGGGGGTAGACGTTTAATTTGTGCATGGCGATTTCCTTTGGAATGTCCGGTATATTTGCATGGCTAAAAGCAAACAAATCCACGTTAGATTTTAAGATTGACTGAATTTACCTGGCTCCTGAAGTTTGCAACCAATATAGGCCTTCTTGCTATGGTCGTTAGTATCTAATTGAACAGGATCGAGGTCTTCTATGGTCGAACCGGTGGCTTCGGGTGTATCTGGTTCTCTGATGACATTCTCTGCTTCCCCTTGCTCTGACGTCGATCCTGTTGATTGCTATGCCTCATTTTCTTTATCTTTTCTTTGTTGGGTGGCCGCATCGTCTAAGGCGATGCAGTAGCATTCTTGTGATGTGTGTTGTTCTCCTCGTATACTGAAGATCCCCCATGAAGTTGGGAATTTAATTACTTTGTATAAGCTGGATGGGACAACTTGCATGGGATGTATCCATGGTCGTCCCACTATGGCGTTGTACGTGGTGACCTGGTCCATAATGTGGAACGTTGTCTCCAGAGTTACGCCGCCGGCCATAAAAGGGAGTGTGATTTCTCTGGATGTCGGCTCAACTGGATTGTTAAAACTAGTTAGCGTGATGCAGCGCGATACTATGTTGTCTTCGAGTCTCATTTGGGTGAGCACTCAGGGATGGATAATGAATGTGCCGCTCCTGTCATCTATCATAACGATTTTAACATCAGTATCCAAAATACGTAAAGTAATAATGAGGGAATCATTATGAGGAAAGGTCAAACCATTGGCGTTCGACTTGTCGAAGATAATACTTTCTTCGAGTTCATCGTACCGCTCGCGAGTGATAGATCGCTTGAGTTTGTGGGTAGTGGTGAACTTCACGCTGTTGATGGAAGCGTCATCACTGTCGTCGATGATCATGTTGATGGTTCGAGCTAGTAAGGGAGGTTTTGGCGGTCCTTCGTATTTGCGTCCTCTGGCAAAGTTATTTCTTCCCTTGTCGCTCAATAACTCTTTGAGGTGACCTTGTCGTAATATGTTTATGACTTCTTGCCTCAGGGCGATGCAATCTTTAGTTTTGTGTCCTCGATCTTGGTGCAACTCACAGAGGGCGTCGAACTTTCTGGTGTTCGGGTCCGATCTCATCGCCGGCGGCCAATTCACTTTCGATCTGAGTTTTTCCAGAGCGTAAACTATCTCTGTATGTGACAAAATTTATGAGTAGATAATAGGGGAGGCGTACCTTGATCATTCCGATGAGTTCCCGTCCTTGGTTTGGATGGACCCTCTTCGTAGCGGGAGGAGGCCTCAACGACCGCCCTGGTATATGGTTGATGTTGTTCCCTGTTAGGCCGTGGGATTGGATGATCTATTCTGGCGTTGTCTCTCCAATCTTTTCTTGATTCGGGTTGTACCGAAGTTAGTCGGTGAGTCGGTCCGTTGAGTTCGTCTTCATCTGTACGGACCTCGGCACAGTAAGCATTATGGATTTCGTCCAAAGTAGTTGGGGGATACTTCATCAACCGACTCAACAATTTTCTAGTTTCTCTTGAACCATCTCTACTCAACCCATTCTGAAAGACTGCGACCGCAATCCCTTCAGATATGTTTGGCAGAGTCATCCTCACTCAGTTGAACTGGGCGAGGAAATCCCTTAGTCCCTTTCCCAGGGACTTCTTAATAGTGAATATGTCCTTCACCCTTGCCTCGGCCTTCTTGGCTCCAGCATGGGCCGTTACGAACTTGTCTGCCATCTCCTCAAAAGCCTCTATGGAGCATGCCGGTAGCTGTGAATACCATGTTAATGCCCCTCTTTTAAGGGTTTCGCCAAACTTCTTCAGCAAAATGGAAGATACTTGTTCTTTGGCGAGATCATTGCATTTTAAGGCGGTGACGTAATGCGTTATGTGGTCCTCGGGGTCGGTCGTGCTGTCATATATCCTGAGGTAGGGCGGCATTTTAAAAGTTTTTGGTATAGCATGTGGGGCTGCATCACCACTGTACGACTGTTCAACAAACCAGCCGACGTCCTTCTTCGGCAACAACTTAGAAGCACCTGGTATTTTATCGACCCTTTCTTGGTGCTCTTTTATTTGATATTGGAGCGCCTTGTTTTCATTCTCTACTTCTTCTATCCTTTTCAGAATGGCTACAAGGGCGTTATCACATGTACTATCAATGACATTGTGAGTAATACTTGTCATTGGAGAAAAAATTTGGTTGCACTGCTTGTCCGCTTGTTGTATCGTGCAAGTCCTTGCGTTTTATGTAGTTGTGTCCCGAGCAGTCTTGTTGAGGACGCTGGTTAGCGTGTCAATTAGGGGATGCACTGGGCGTTGTGTCCTCATCCACCATTTAACAGCTTTCATTGATAACGTTCATGAGGTTGGTTGGGAGGTCACTTGCTATTCTCTTCCTTTCTTCTCGGTTACCTGCCATGTAGGGTTTTATATGGACAAAGAAAGGAGATCTTGGGTTTTGTGACGTTAATGACTCGTGTTATTCGTAGATCTAGAGGAAACTAAAAATTTAACTAAGAAATCCCCATAGGCAACGTCAAATTGTTTGACAAAAAATATGGCTCTTGGTTCAAATAATTGAATTTATGTAATTATGGGTTAAAACTTAGTTAACAATAATATTTTTAGATGTAGCTTCTGAGGGTGCAATAAACGGTAGATGAGTTTGGTCAAATAGTGATAACAATATGCAATAACTGTTCCGCAAAGCATGGGCAATAATATACATTTAATAGCAATGAATAAGAATAAATGACATTTAAGTAAATATGGAGAATGATTCACTCAATAAAGGATAAACTAGATGGTTGTTCCTCCTGACAATAATGAGTGACAGACAAATATTTGAATGTTTGAATTGTTCTCAGATCTGATGGAAACGTATGGAATAATGTAGACAAGAATCTCAATAAAAATGTAGTATTTGTATCTTAGCAAGAGAGAGAGCATCTTTCTATCAAAATGTGTTCTTACAAATGAATATCACATGCCTCTATCATTGTCTTTTTTTTATGGGACATGTTCCTAAGAAACCCTAATAGTACAAGTTCAGAGAATATCCACTAGAATATTCCCTTTTAATATCATATCCTCACAAACTAGCCGTTACAATTCTTATCATCGATATTCAACCTCGACCTCGACCCTTGTTGACATCTCGACCACAGCTCTTGTCGACATCTCGACTACGGCTCATGTCGACACTTCAGCCAAGGACTTTGCTGCTTCTTGGATCGCTTCGACTAACGTCAATTTGAAAATTCTTCCCATAATATTATCTTGGCTTAGATATTTTAGAGACAAATTTTGCCTCATACAGTTACGAGGATTCTATGCATAATTAATAAAATGTTTTAAAAGTGGATCCAAGAAGTTGAGGAAGAAGAACGTTATTGGAAACAATGATATTTGACATTGACAATATTAAACTCAGGGATTTTGTAATAGTATGATAATAACGAATAAAGAAGGAAAAATCTCGAGAGAAAAAAGAAAACGGTTATAGAACAGTGCCGGAAGGAATGTGAGAGATAAGCTTATACCGACTACTAACTCACGTCGTTGTAAGCGTCAGAAGCGAGACTTAGATGATTCAGTCATGTACACAGGAGAAGACCAGATGTTCCGGTAAGGAGGTGTGAGCGGTTAGTTGTGGAGGATATGAGAAGAGGTAGAGGGCGGTCTAAGAAGTATTGGGGAGAGGTGATTAGACAGGACATGACAAGGCTTCAGATTTCCGAGGACATGACCCTTGATAGAAATTTGTGGAGGTCAAAGATTAGGGTTGTAGGCTAGGAGGTAGTTGAGTCTTTACTTTCTTCGTACCTTTGTGAGGCTAGTCTGGTAGAGTTTTGTCGTGAGTAGCAATGTTGTGTCTTACTTCTCTTTCGTTTCTCATAATGCCGAATCTATTTACTGGCTATCGCTTTTGCTTTGCATATCTATCTTCTTGTTCCCATGTTGTTGTTACTTTTCTTATGATTTATGGGGTGGTACTAATATTGTCATTTTTTGTCTTTTTGTATTCTTGAGCCGAGGGTCTTTCGGAAATAACTTCTCTACTCGTTCGGGGTAGGGGTAAGGTCTGCGTACACACTACTCCCAGACCACACTAGTGGGATTCTATTGGGCCGTTGTTGTTGTGGTGGTTGTAAGCGTTACCTTAGTAGTTAGCATAAAAAAATTAAACCATACAATTTCTACTGTTAGTGTTAGCATACAAGAAAAAATAAATTAAAAGAGAAGACTACAATTCTCCTTAGGACTACAATTTGCCAGCCGCTTAGCAAATCACACGTCAAGTTTAGAAGGCACCTTCTCATTTGGAATCTACAAATGATGTTAAGTGACTTATTCCAACCAATTATGCTTCGCTTACGTAAATTGTTCTTCAAATTGTTAGTCGATATAACTTAAATCCAATCCTTAATATTAGCTGCTCTTTCCAATTGTAAAACTCCACTTGAAAAATTTGTTGTGAGTTCCATTATTGACTTTGAATTTATTTTTAAGTCATAAGGAAAACAAACCTTGTATATAGTATATATAAATCCATTGATTGTTGATGCGATCAAAGTGAATAAGTGATGATCTCAATTTTCATTAATTTCAAATTTTAAATCCTTTAATCCATTATTAGGCCAAAAGAGCTTTAAAAATCCGTTGCGTCAAAACCAAAAGAGAAATAACGATCCTAAGGAAGGTTCGGTCGTTCGGAGATATGGTGATAAAGGATTTAACCGGAGAAGTTACCTCAACTGATGCAGATAAACATCTCTTAATCTGAACACGATTTACAAAATATTCAATTCAATCTATTGGCAAGAACAACTACTCCTTTAATGGATGCCGTAACACTAAATTTCAAGCCTTTGGGTTGGGTTTATTATGTCCAAATTAGGTTAACAACAACAACAACAACAACCCAGTATAATCCCACTAGTGGGGTCTGGGGAGGGTAGTGTGTACGCAGACCTTACCCCTACCCTGGGGTAGAGAGGCTGTTTCCAAATGACCCTCGGCATCCTTCCCTCCAAGAACTCTCTACCTTGCTCTTGGGGTGACTCGAACTCACAACCTCTTGGTTGGAAGTGGAGGGTGCTTACCATCAGAGCAACCCACCTTGTCAAAATTAGGTTAATGTAGCATAAAGACCAACATATTTTTTTCTCAGATTTGGTCTATATCAATGTGCAGGTTCAATAAGCAGAGATTGCTCTGCTTTTCTTGTTGTGCCAATTGCTAATCAGAAGACATGCATCTAATGCAGTTCTGAGAACACAATTCTTAGTCTTCATGGAAATCAGAGTTCAATACTTGAATTATTCTAACATATAGGCTTCATGGAAATCGGAGGTTCAGTACTTAAATTATTCTAACCAACAAGGTTGGCTCAAGTCCAAAGCTACTAAAACAATTGCTTTAAGACACAAAAATTGAGCTTTTAAATTGATTTAAACTATACTAATATGTGAAGTTATTGACATTTTATTCGGTGGTAAAAAATCAAGACTACTAAACAATAATATCCCCATCTTTCTCATACTAATATAGTTTTTTAGCTTACAAATCACTAAATACTCCAAGAACAAAAGAAACTGCTGGAGTTTGAGGGTGGTGGGGGTATTACCAATAGCTAGGAATGCATGGTTTAGGTTCGCCGCGTGTGCCTATTAAGCCTTTATGCAATTCTTCTCCAACAAAATATGTGAGATAATAAGCCATATGTTGATGGCACCTTGGAATCCATAGCCAACCAAGCCGCATGATAAGTTCGTCGTAAACAGAGGTGGAGATATAGAAGAGGATCGAATCCATTGGTTCGACAACTGCCTTGCTAAAACCCAGGCAACCACGGCCGCCATTAACCCATGCTTCTGCATGTTATTTTCTATTAACCCATGCTACAGATCATGAGTATATTTATTATGAGTTTAACTTATATACACCCGACCCGTAAGTATAACAATATGCAAGTAACCTACTTTATTTCAGGGTTACCAATTCTGGACTGTCACCTTTAGTTGCTTTTTAGTTGGTTCCATAGTGTAAAAGGTTTCTTTTATGTACTATGTGTATAGAAGTTATACTATACCATGAAATATTTCTTTCTTTATTTTACTGTAAAGTGATTCTATTATCTTTGAGATAGATATATTGTGCAATATATTAAATATTTTGCGCAGCTTAGCCCAAAGGCTAGGTATGCGTCTTCGAACTTACAGGTGAAGGTTGTAAATCCCGTAGACCGGTAAAGGTATTAAGCCGGGCCCCACGCCATATCCGTAGTTCTGCCGCCAAATTATTGGCTTTGATACCAGTTGTTATGATCGAAATAATCAGATGCCATGCGGTAGCTAACAACGCAAAACTTGAATGACGATGAATCAGATAACAAAAAGAAATACACCAAAAAAGACACAAATATTTAATGTGATCCGGTCAATTGACCCACATCAACAGGCAGAAATGAGCAATCCACTATATAAAAGAGTACAAAATATCGAGTGAACAACGCCACAAAAAAGCACATACAAATGGCAAGTAATATTTTTTAATTTTCTTATTTTTATACTTGTCCTAAAAAAAACTTTTCCTAAGCAAGACTCTCAAACGCCTTATGCCTACATTGTGAATGCTAGTAAATGAGATAATTTTTAAATTTTTCATCCATACCAAACTAAAAATCCGAAAAACAAAATAACAAAAATATTTGGTTCGGTTTGATTGTTTTAGAGGCCGTTTGGATATTCAAATTTCACTTGAAGATGAATTTTGAAATTTTTTGAAAATTTGAAAAACTCTAAAAACTGTTTTTCAAAATTTTCACTGATCATATCGCTCACAAAACTTCAAAAATAACCCAAAATTATATTCATGTCCAAACACAACTCTAATTTTCAAATACCATTTTCACTTGAATTTTTTTTTCACTTTTTTTTAGAATTTTACAGTTCTTATGTCCAAACCCACTTAATCTAACACGAATAATGCACACCCTTAGCAACTGATGGTGGACTAACAGTGTAAACTAGCGCATAAGATCAGGGAAAGCTTTGTTCTTTCCAAGAAATATGGTTTTTTTCTTTCAAAAACAAATGTAATCAAATAGAGCATGCATAAGCGGAGACACATGCAATGAAGGAAATTCAATTTTTTTTAAATATAAATATAACTTCTTGAATTCCCTTGACAAGCTCAAATCCTATGCGTGATATTTGCATTATTTTTCTGAATCTTATTGTCCGAATGGGTCGTTCACTAGGGTTTAAACTTTGAACTCTACAACTTTATGCTGCACAACTTGACTTAGCCGTACGCCGCCATTACATCAAGTCAGCAGTTTCATATTTACTCCACTAGGCTCTATCAAGGAACGAGTTTGAGAAAATATTTTGAGAAAATCTCACTTTATACCTATTAAATTTAAACTATTTATCCTTTAATACTGAGGCCTAAACTATTTACTTTTACTATCTATGTGGCCCAGAGTATTTACACGGCCCACCTATTAGCGGATTCTCATACGCGACCCAAGCTATTTCACCCAGCAGCCCACGTAATTAGCGGATCTCATAACCACCATCATTTAATACCTCATTTAATTTGTCTTCGTCCTTTAATGCTACAGAGTTAGTTTCAAAACCTCCGTAACCAAATCATGAGAAACCATATTTCACCCAGTATTTAGTGATTCGACTTTTGAATTTTTTTCTTCAGATTTCGTTCTAGCTCTTCGTCTAATAGTAATTTTTGGGCGAAATTTTTGGATGTGAAAGTACATTTTAGTGAAAGTGAGTTTTTAAAATCATAGAATTTTTGTGTTTTTCTTTGTACTTTTGTGAATCAATGTATGTGGGTTATTTTTTTCACTATGGGTCGGAAGCATTGTGAGCGTAGATGGTGGTACACTATTTTTTTATTTTTCTCTTTATGCATGTGTGTTATATAATAGGAGTAGTAGAATAGTCATATATAGTTGGCGAGAATTAACCAGTAGAACTGTATAACTTGTTGGTATAATCATATGGTAGTTGTAACATTTTTGGTTGTTTTAGCTGCATTTTTAAGTGAATTCTATTTCTGAAATTATTTATATGATCATGTTTTGCATTGTTGAGATTCCCTTGTGCCTATGGACATAGAGTATGTGTGTTATGTAATAGTTTTTATAGTTATAGGCAGTTGTTAGAACACCCTGTACAACTATATACCCTGTTAGTATAACTATATACTATATTGGTATATTGGTATATTGGTATCATATGCTTTTGGATTCTTTTTTGGTTGTATTGACTGCATTTAATTGGTACACTATTTGTTTTTCCTTTAACAATAGTAGTATCGTATAATATCTTGAAAATACTTTATAACTGCATACCTTTTTTATTTTTCTCTTTATGCTTGTCTGTTATGTAATAGTAGTATAGTTATTTATAGTTGTCGGGAATTAGCTAGTAGAACTGTATACCATGTTGGTATAGTTATATGCCATGTTGGTATCATATGGCAGTTGTAACATTTTTGGTTGTTTTAGTTGCATTTTTAAGTGAATTTTATTTTTGAAATTATTTATATGAATATGTTTTGCAGTGTTGGAATTTTCTTGTGCCTATGGACATAGATTATAAACCAAAGGTAGATTGGGATACCAACTGCAATGCCATTCGTCTGTTAAAAGAGAATTTAACAAAGAAGCAACTTGGGATATTTAAGAAAACATGCTTTGGATATTTTTTTTGTATCTATCACCAGTTATTGTGCAGATTCGGGTTATGCATCATTTACTTATTAGAGAAGTACATCATGAGGTGAAAAATGAGATGCAGTTTGTAGTGAGTGATTCTAGGTTGCGCTTTGGTTTGGATGAATTTGCACTCATTACTAGGCTGAAATGTAAGTATAATACAAGTATAGAATGCGTACCAAAGAATAGGTTGATTTTAAAATATTTTGGGACTGCATATGTGACAATGGCCTAACTAGTAGACTGTTTTACGAAGAAGAAATGGGAGACAGATGATGATGCGTTGAAGATAGCAGTCCTTTATTTTGTGAACAACTTCTTACTTTCTCTGATCAAACCAAAGGTTATTTCACGGTCTTACATTGATTTGGTTGAGTGCGGTAATTTTAATAATTATCCCCCGGGGGTCGATGTTTATAACGCTACAATCGACTCGTGTTCCAACAAGTTTCAAGATAAGCCTTTTTTATAGACTTGGTGGCTTCCCGTTGGCTTTACAAATTTGGTTGTATGAATGTTTCCCAAGTTTGGATGGTCACTTTGCTGATCATATTGGAAACAGACTTCCACGAATTCTGAATTGGGTAGTCAAAGGTAAAATAGAATATGAGCGAGTTGCTTTGCGAATGTTTAGCTTGCAACGCGAGCAGGTAATTTTCTCATACTTTTATTGCATCTTTTAATGTTTGGTACAATATTTTAATCACAGGTAGTTGTAGCAATATCCCAGAGCGATGATATACTCTGTTGGTATACATGTATACCATATTGGTATCATATGGTAATAGGGATCTTTTCTGTTACTTATATTTTTATTGCTACTTATACATTTAATTTTATCATACTATTATTATATTTTTTAATGTTTTGGTACAGTATTTTAGTCACAGGTAGTTGTAGCAATATTCCAGAGCAATGATATACTCTGTTGGTATACATGTATACCATGCTGGTATAATATGGTAATAAGGATCTTTTCTGCTACTTATAATTTTATTACTACTTATACTTTTATTGCATCTTTTAATATTTTGGTACAGTAGTTTAGTCATAGGTAGACGATAGTTTTAGCAATATCCCAGAGTAATGATATACTCTGTTGGTATACATGTATACCATTTTGGTATCATATGGTTATAGGGATATTTTATCTTTCCATGTTTTATTATCATTTCTAAATCTAACTAGTGTCAATAATAATTGCATCTAAATAACATAACCCCAACTGATGCTGAGAAGCAACTATTTGATGTGCGTGGTCTAAACTTTGAAATTGAAGTTTATTGCACTGACAGTCAGCCTGATAGCTTTCAGGTTTTTGGCACTCAATTGCCAAAGACACAAAGTATGCATCAAAGTACTGGAGGTGATTCTGAACCTACCAGTGTTGAGGTAATGAAGGAGTTACAAGGTTTGAAGCTTTTTGTAGAGATCAAGTTTGAGGAGGTGCTTGTAGCTATTGGTAGGCAATCAATGAAACTAGAGGGGGATCAGCGGTATTTTTATTTTATATAATATAATGCTATAGTATGTTATTCAAAGATGCAATATATGCTTATAGGATACTATTCCATTCTTTACTTTTAGTGCACATAATATTCTTGTAATATACATAATAATAAAATTGTCATTTTCTCATTTTCAGCATAAGCAACAGGATAATGATCCTTACTGTGGTGAGATGCACAATGATTATGACCAGTTTGAAAGGGGCGACAGTGGGAATGATCCTATAGTTATTGGAGATAGCCCGCCCAAAGTGCCTTCTAGTATGTATATCACAGATTTGGTTATTTTTTGAAAATAGTACTCTTGATTATACTTTTATATGTTTAGTGTCTAGTTTTGGTGGGGTTGGTCTAGAGGGTGGTTCCAGTGTCGTCAATGTGAAGAATGTCACAGCAAGGCATGGCGTAGTTACTGATAATTTGCGTTCTGGTAAAATATTGTATATGCAATTTTTTATTCTTTATTTATTTATTTAACTTTATGTATGTATGCGTTCACTAACCTTTTTAAACTTTTTTCAGTCCCATTTGTAAATAAACATAATCTTGGCTGGGATTCTGACTTTGAACTTTCTGCATCTGCAATTGATCAAATCACCGCTATTACACAACATGCAAAATATAAGAAGTTATCTCATGATGTTAAAAAGTCTGGACCTGCTCCGTTGCCATCAGGAATCGCTGCACATACACGACCAGATGCTGTTATTGAGTCTAAAGCTCCTCCTTTACTACAAAATACTGCTCCACAGGGTACGATTGTTGATGTTACTAATTCTGAAGTTGGTATGTAAATGAGAGATTTTTGATAATTTTTTTATTTAAATAGTGATGTTGATAATGCTTTTATGTGTTCAGCATCTCGGGTTGATGGTGTTGGTCAAGCGGATGTAGGTGGCAGTAATGTGAATTTGTCTTCTGGTAATGTCTTATATATATAATTTTTCATTCTTTTTAAAAAAAAAAATTTAACTCTGTATATTTGTTGATTCACTGGCATTTTGTAATTTAAGCTCCATGTTGGCACGAGGGTGATCTTGACTTGAATTCTGATTTTGCATATATTGATTCTCAACTTGATCTAATTGCTGCCGTTACACAAGGAGGGTTACATAATGTAAATCAATCTGAAAATAAACTAACAACTCGTGATGTAAATAAGTCTAAACCTGATCAATCAGTATCAAGAACTGTTGTCCAGACACAAACAGATGTTGAAATAACTAATGTAGTTTTCACACGGAGAAGACGCCCTGCAGCTGTAAAACAGTCGCCGTATAGGAATGACTGGCAATCTGGTGTTAGTGCATTTGGGGGATCCTCGAAGGTTATCAAAGGAAAATTTCCATTTATAAATGATATTTCAGTGGTTGTTGATTATAAGCTTATGACTGCATTCTCAAACTTTTTTGAAGCAGACATGCAATTGGGAGAGTGCATATTCATTTCCATGTACTTTTGTTTTCGTATTTTCTTAATTTTTGTTGATGTATTTCTTATCCATATATTCTTTTATACGAAATAGGGAAGTGTATTTACTTCGTGATCGAAAGCTGGACCCTTGTTTTGACTTTGAAGTTGAACAGATTAATGATAAGATATTTTTCTATACATTAAACTATTCTGGCAGGCCACTGTCTAGTTCGGTATGTGTACGACTTTTTATTTTTATTTTTGTATTAGCTGATGCATATTGTTAGTGTTAGTCATGTTTTCTTCCTCTCTTTTTTTGCAATACTTGAATATTATATTCTACTATCTTAAGAAGAAGGCGAAATATATAATTAATATGCCAATCAAAGTCACAACTACAAATACTCTTTTTAATAATATCATTCAAAGGGTTTACACAGAATTTGTAAAAGGTGGAAAACAAGATCATTTGATTGATAGATCAGACGATATTATGGAGTACATGAAAGAATTTAGGATGCATTGCAACACTCCATGGCACCAGGTTGATCATGTCCTCTTTTCAATAAATTTGGCAGAAAAGTGGCATTGGATACTGGGGTATGTACATAAGAGATGTTTTTATGTATATGACTTTCTACGTAGTCGAAAGCACAAAAAAACTATTCAAAAGGTGACAGAGGTATATGTTGTGTTGATACCCCTGTTTCTGATTAACATTGAATTTTATAACCAAAGAAGTGACATTGTAGTAGAAAATGATCTACACATGGGAAAGGACTTGACTGATCCATTTGAGATTGAACTGATTATAAATCTGCCAACACATGTAAGAATAGTTACCTTTTTTACTTTGTTTTACTCATTTATATTAACATTTTTCACTACTAATCGATTTTTATATTCTATTCATTTGTTTTATTTAAGAGATTGTGGAGTATATGTTGCATGCTTTGCTGAGTACATTATTGAAGGTCTTCCAATCCCTGTTGACAATTTTAATGTTGATGGTCTTCGAACTAGGTTTTGTATTCTATTGTGGTACTATAGGAGGAACAAGCAGTTGCATGGTGAATCAAGTGAATCTGAGGCTCCAGTAGTAACAAAAAAGACTCGTGGAAAGAAGCGCAAGAAGTAGTATAGATATCTTTTTTTCTTTTAGTTAATCGTAGCACGAAAACTTTACAGTATTTTAATAGTTTTTGGTGAAGTATGATATTTTGCATTATTAGATTGTAAAAACGCTAGCTTTTAAAAGTGTGTTCTAGGAATACAATTATAATAGTACAATATGTTGCTATAACTGTTTTAATGTTGGAATCTATCTTCAGTTTGTTTTATTAGGCTTTTCTTAGGCTTCTTCAATAAAGTTGTTGGTTTATTGGCAGTGCCTTTCGGAGACAAAATTTTCTCAGCACTTGAAGTCAAGCTATTAGTACAGAATAAGGCTGTTACAGCAGCACTGTTAGTTCCTACTCCTACTGCCATTTGCAGTAGGAGGAGCACTGTTAGTTCGTTGTAATACAACAAAAGTTATTTTTGGAGGTGTATTTTTAAGGGAGTTACGATGTTCAAAAAGAGGAACTATGTTGCTATTTAGTTGAAGAACATGGCGACTATTGATTTGAATGAGAAGAAATATTTTTAGAAAGCGAATTAGTTTTGAATTTGTATTGAGAGCAGTTTTTAGTTGTAGTTGAATCTAAGAAAGTTTGTGCAGATTTTGCATTGCTGCACCAGTTGTATTCTGCAAAGATTTTGGTTCAGGTATATTAGTGCAGTAGAACTATATACCAATCAGGTATGCAGATATACTATTTGGGTATCACGTTGTATTTGAGTACCTTTTTTCCTGCAGCAACTAGATGTAAATACTGACATGAGTTGCAAAGTGTGCCAATTTTGTTGAGAAAATATATACAAATATTGTATTTTTTTGGTGCACCACTTGTATTTCTGCACATATTTTGGTTTAGCCGTATTAGTGCAATACAACTATATACCAATAAGGTATACAAATATATCATTCAGGTATCACATTGTATTTGAGTACCTTTTTGTTATACTTCAATATCGACATGAGTTGCAAAATGTGCCCATGTTATTGAGGAAGTATGTACATATGTTGCATTTCTTTGGTGGACCACTTGTATTTCTGCACATATTTTGGTTTAACCATATTAGTGCAATACAACTATATACCAATAAAGTATACAAATATACCATTTGGGTATCACATTGTATTTGAGTACCTTTTGTTATACTTCAATATTGACATGAGTTACAAAATGTGCCCATTTTATGAAGGAAGTATGTATAGATGTTGCATTTATTTGGTGCACCACTTATATTTCTACACATATTTTGGTTTAACCATATTAGTGCAATACAACTATATACCAATAAGGTATACGAATATACCATTTGGGTATCACATTGTATTTGAGTACCTTTTTTCCCTGCAGTAAATGCATGGAAATGACTTCCAATTTGTTATACTTCAATATTGACATGACCTGCAGAGCGTGCCTATTTTGTTAACGACGTATGTACAGATGTTGCCTTTGGGGCACCACTTCTATTTCTGCACATATTTTGATACCAATAAGATATACATATATATCAATAAGGTATACAGATATACTACTTGGGTATCACATTATATTTTAGCGCCTTTTTTCCTGCAACAACTAGATGTAAATTCATACCACTTTTATATACTAAAATAGCAAATAAACAGATTCTTATTGAAAACACAAGTAGCCATATAATTTTTTTGCCAAAAAGTAATTTGGCAAAGAATCACCATACCAAATATATGTCTAGTGCAAGACATATATTTTATTCTTTGCAATTCAAATGATATGATTCTACGATATATGAGTTCTATAAAAAATATTGAAGCATTATATAAATCTCTCTTTGAAATATTTTGGCACGTTCTTCGGTTGTTTTCTTTTTTCCCGCATAGTGCACATGTAACTGTATATCCTTCCTAACCTCCTTTGCCTCTCTTTTTTTTAGGTTTTCCTAGTTTGATTTTTCCTTTTGGTGGAAGTACCACCTGCGAAGAGACATATTTTGGAATTTACCACGTTGTTTCATCCGGCATATGGTTTACTGGTATATCATATATTTTTAGCAAGTAATCTATGTTGTAGTAATCCGAGCAATACTTGTATGAATCCATATCAAATTTTTGTATAACTGACATTTCATGTGGACATGGAATATCGTCTAGCTAAAACCTTCCACAAGTGCAGTTTTTTCATGTAGGCGCACCATATTTCTTGTTTGGCTATCAATTACTAAATGTAAGAATTGAGTTGATGGCAACACCTAATATAATTTTAATTAAGAAAAGTCATTAACTGTATGAAGTAATAGTATTTTTTTAATAACAATATGCAGTTGTTTAGTGAAATCTCTAAAGTGCAGAAGTAAAACTACAGTACATGCAGTGTTTTTTATGATTCTAAACATGCATACCATCATCGTCTGTGTTAAGATAGTATTATCTACCAATATTTTTTTTATACTTTACACTGATCTTCATAAATGATTCCACGACATCCTTTCGATTGGTGTAATTCCATTTCTGAATCAACGTCGTCATAAAGTCAAGTAAATTCACAACTGAGAGGTCTCTTGCGTGCTTGTTTGTTGCATTTACTGATTCTTCAATATTCGATATTATGGTCATGGTTCTATTTGCCTTGGAATATACCCGGGACCATTTATCATATCCAATATTCATCAGGTATGTTTTCACTTTACAATCAATAGTTTCTAACTCTGTTGAATTCTTCAATAGTGTATGCTCTTGCTAAAGCAAAGTATACTTCTTTGATTTGTGTTTGGCTCTTCCTGAAGTTCGTTTTTATGTTGTTCCACAAATAAAACATACATGCACAATGAGGGACTTCTGGATAAACAATTGAAGTTGCTCTCCATATACCATCATGCATGTGTGATATAATGCACATTCCCTCTCTTTGTCCATAGGTTTCTCTGAACTGCACAAAGAACCACTCCTACGATGTATCGTTTTCTGAATCAACAATTGCATATGCAAGGGATAGAATTTGTCCTGCAAAACCAAAGGAAAAAATATTAGTTACAACAAGTGACACATAATATTAATATATCATTTTATATAGTAGTATAGTCATAGGTAGGTGCAGGTATGTAGCAAAATAATTATATACTATATTGCTATACTTGTATACCATATTAGTATCATATGATATTTGAATATCTTTTTTGCTGCTTTAACTGAATGTAATTGTATTGCATTTTTAAAATAGTAAAGTACATCAATTATTCAACACTGATTCTGAGACAACGTTTTTTCTTACTCTATGCATCTTGCGTGGAAGCCGTGAGTATGGTCCCTCTATATGTTGACTTTAAAAAACTTCCATCAACTACAATTGTTGGCCTACAATAGATCCAGCCTCTAATCGATGTATATATAGCTACGAATACATACAAGAAGCTCTCATCTACTTCAATGTGTAGTCGTGTCACTTATCCTGGGTTAACATACTCTAACATGTAAAGATATGTTGGTATTTTCTTGTATGACTCACTTGGTGTTCCTCTCAACAATTGCATTGCTTTTTCTTTTGATCTCTATGCTTGCATGTAGCTTAAGTCTATACCATATGCTTTTTGTATGTCTCTTTGGATATCTGTTGGTGTATATATAATTTTCGGATCAACAAGTTTATCTTGTACCACAGCTGCAATAAAAGCTGAGACAACTTGCTTTTGTGAACAAAATCTCTTATCATTTAAACAACTGTGGACAGAATTGAAATCTGTCACTTTGAAAAGATTTGATGCTCGTAGGCTTGATGCTTTAAGTCTCCAAGTGCACCTTCCATCCACGCAATCAAGGGTATACTTGTTGAAAATACAAATATAGTTATGTATCATGTTTTACTAATAAAAAACACACACAAACCAGTACAATTCTATACTCACATAATATACTCATATAGCATACTTATATACTATATCAGTATCATCTTTTATTGAAAAAATACAGATAAACCAGTAAAATTCTATACTCACATAGTATACTGATTTAGCATACATATATACTATATATGTATCATGTTTTACTAATAAAAAATACAAACACAAACCAGTACAATTCTATACTCATATAACAAACTTATATACTATATCAGTATCATCTTTTACTGATAAAAAATATATACAACGTAGTACAATTCTATACTCACATAGTATACTGATTTAGCATACATATATACTATATCGGTATAATATTTTACTGATAAAACACACCCACAAAAATTAGTACAATTCTATACTCACATAGTATACTCATATAACATACTTATATACTATATCAATACGTCTTTTACTGATAAAAAACATAGACAAACCAGTACAATTCTATACTCACATAGTATACTGATTTAGTATACATATATACTATATCGGTATCATATTTTACTGATAAAAAAATACACACAAAAACCAGTACAATTATATACTCACATAGTATACTCATATAGAATCCTGATATACTATATAAGTGTCACATAGTTTTTTATTACTTGAAAAAATGCAGACGAACCTTCTCAGGCATGATTTATTAACCCGATATTGACATTTTTTTCTAATGGCATACTGTTTCATAACGAGAGCCAGCATGTTCTTGTCTTTGTAAATTTGTCCTTTTTCAACTTTTTGATGAAATTTATCAGTTATGATATTTGCATCATCAAGTTCTATACCGGTGTCATCTCCTTCTTGCACATCAAAAGTACTAATCATATCACTGCTTTCAAATTGTGCAATTTCTGATGAAATTATAGCAACGTCGAAACTAGAGGTGCTTGCAGCCATAGTATTTTTAGCAAACGACACACATAATGGGAGTGTTGTCATCCATACACTTGAGTTTTTCAATTCCATGTAAACACTAACACTCATATCGCTGCAAATTGTAATTGGTGGATATCCTTGAGCAATAACATACTGAATAACTATTGTGTTACTGTCCTTTTGCAGTTGCTTTGCAATCTCTTTGAGAAGTTGTTCAAATTTCCAACATGTCTTTATTAGAATTGCATTAACATGAAAGTTTATGAAATTATGGTTATCATCCCATTCTCCACTATGCTGCAGCAGAATTAGTATATTTTTCATGATTATACAGATCTGAAGTTATAGCTACTTTTATGTACAAAATCGAATCTTGACAGTGCAAATTTTAACAGTGTTGACGTTAAATACCAAATTTCAACAAAATATTTTTTGAACTCAAATCAGATGTTATGATTCAAACCTACAGATCTCCAGATCTTCAAACTGAGAACAAAATTTTCAGTTAAAAATTCAGAAGTTTTAGCGCTAAACTTTTGTAATCTGCGAAATCAAAATCGGAACAATACGATGCGAATTTGAGCATCAGAGGTTTAGCATCTTCGAAAGTCAAATCAGCTGGTATAATTCTAACAGATTGATACTTCTACAAAATTTAAGGAGAAAAAGTCGAATTTGAAAAAGAAATCAGCATCTTCGCTTTGTTTTTCAAGCTTGCGATCTTCAAATCTTCAACAACGATTTTGTGATGCTGGTGGAAATCTCAATTTTTGTGCGCTAATTTTTGTGAAATTTTGCCAAATTTGAGTAGCTTTTCCGTTTTTATAGGTAGGGTATTAGCGTGGGTAATTATTTGGAGATACTCTATTTGTTTATTAAATGGGTAGGGGATTGTAATTATTTAATGAGTAGAGCAGGGTAAATATTTTTACTTTTATAGGTACTCCTGTCTTTTCCCTAAATATTTTTGATCAATTATCTTATGGGCCTTAGTTGATTGATGGCATTATAAGGTGTAAAATTGAAAAACATCCACTTTTAATCCCTGCTAGAGTTTAGCCGATATTTAAAAAGTTATTAGTATCTAGTCACTTTTTTCACATGGAAAAATTGCTGGACAAAAATTTACCCAACTAAAATACGAAACACAACTTTAGCAATCGTTATTGAATTTCGAACCTTAGACAAGTGAAACTCCAACATACTATACTGGAGTGCAGAAATTCTCTACAGATTAATATCCAGCTATATATACTGGTAGGGGTGTCAATGGATATATAAAAAATGACCGAATCGAAACGATGTTTAGGTTTTTTTTAATAAAATCATAGGTTCTTATATAAATCTATAACCGTACCGATAATTAGTGTAGATTTTTTATTTTGTGAAAATAAACTGAAAAATACCGAACCGTACCAAATATATTTACATGTAAAAAATATATTTATATATTAAGTTTAAAAATAATAAGTATTAAATATTGGAATTATAAAAATGATTAAAAGACAAACGAGTAATTAAACTCAAAATCTTAATTTCCAAAACTATTATGCTACTCCTATTGAAACTAAGTTATTTTCGGCATATTCACTAGCAAGACACAAGGTATTCTAGCGATTATGAGTAACAAACTACAATGTATTGAATATGTTAGCTTTCGTATGATTTAAATTTGTCTTTTTGGAATATTTAATCTTTCATATACTTTATTCTTGAATCCCAACTTGGTTAATATCTTTTCTTTGTCTTTGCTTAGTTTTTTTATGTTGTTGTAGAATAATTGATGGATCTAATACTCTAGCCATCTTTCATGTTTTCTTAATTCATCACCATTTAAACAGTAAAAATGTCTAGAGAGTTTTGCGAAGTACGTATGTTATTGCATTGTACTTCTACTAGTGATTTTTACCTGACATTTAAAAAAATATCGAAAATTAGCCGAACCGTACCGATACTGAAAAAAAACCGACATGATCGGGACAGTTTCGGAAAGTCTAATTTTGATTATACATAATAAAATAATCAAAAAATTTGCATGATATAAATTTTATAAAATAACCTATCGAACCGAATCATCGAAACCTGAATACTAGAGCTCAAGGGTACAGTAACATGCTAATTGCACGATGCATTGCCACGTTTTTTTGGGACTCCCATGTCATCAAATTCGATGTTGAAGTCTATTAGTGTAGCAGTGTAATTTTTGGAGGTTAACCAACAGCTTATTGTTAAATTGTTTTTAAACTTAGTTTTCGTCTGCTTCTAATATTGAGAAAGGACGATAGTTTCATCAATTATGTGAGGAGATTGAGATATTTTTCTTCTTTTTGTGTATGTTTATGAATTTTTCGCCACATAAAAGCAACAAAATAAAAGAAAATTGGCTCAACTTTGATTGGACAATGAGAATAGTATAGCAACTGCCCGATTTCATGGATTATATGCCAGTTAGAAGACAATTCAACAATTGCAGCAGCTGCTTCTTCTAAGTTTGAACTCCAGGAATCATTACTGGAATTTGAACAAATAAAGGTTTAAATTTCATTACTTGTTCCTGGAATTTCAACTATACATTTTAAATTTCAAAAATTATTTCTGAATTTTGTACTAGTAAAGGTTTAAAAATCAAGAAACGTTCCTGGAGTCTGAAAATTAAATAAAATTCCGAATTTCAACATAGTTTACTGGAGTTCCACTTGTCAAAGCTTCCAACTCCAGTACGGATTGTTGGAGTTATGTTCCGTGCTTTTAGTTACGGGCAAAAATATCAATTTAGTCGGGCCAGTAACTACTTTACCAATACATTTGAAAAGCTAGCTAAACTCTAATCGCTGGCCCAAAAGTGGCTAATCCAGCTAATTTTTACCAGTTTAAGAGTCTATATCAATGTGCAGGTTCAATAAGCAGAGACTACCCTGCTTTTCTTGTTGTGCCAATGCGACGCAGAAGACATTCAGCTAATGCAGTTCTTGAAATACATTTATTAGGATTCATGGAAATCAAAGGTTCAGTAATTATTCTAATGTAATATATTTACACCAAAGAAATTGTTTATAGAAATAATACAAAGAGCACTCTTAATTGGAATGACTGTTTGAGTCCTATTCTGGCAGTTACCTTTGTCAAGTAAACTATTTTGGTAGTACAGTGTCTGTCATTTGTGTGCTTTACTTATTTGCTGTTAGGAGTTGCTTTTCAAAGAAAGACAACACCTCATAGGCTATGAAGAATGGGGTGTAAATTTCTTCTTCTAACTTCCTGATAGAGAAAGTTCCTTGTAATTTCAACCAGCTAGTTAAATGCATCCTATGCTATTTCGTGTGATTTCCTTATTCCTATGAACTGCATTTTCCAACTAAAATTTATGGAACTTTTCAGCTTCTTTCTAGTATATGGGAAACATTAATCCTCACGCAAAGTGTAGTTTAGCTTTCTTCTTCTCCATATCAAAATGTCGGTTGAAATCAGTTTCTTTTTTCCATCTTTGGCCTCGTCGTGAAATTTTTAACAAGTTCAAGAAAAATAATACACTAAATTTGCCAATATTTGGGTAAATATCCTCTCAGGCATCATCAATCATCACCCCTTTGCCTTTTTTTGAAACAAAACTTGTAAACCTTAACTTTAACAAAAATGTCATTTGTTCAGTTTTGTCCCAGCATTTCGTTAGAAAGGCTGGAAATTTCTCCAAAAAACTTGGATTGCATACAAGGTGATGGATAACGTACTAGAAATGCAAGTTTATGTTCATCCTAAAAAGTCTTTTCACTTGCGGTTATAATTATTAGAGATCTTTGGGATCAGAGAAAAAAATGGAAAGGATCTTCAACATTCTTGGACAATTGAATAATTGGGTATTACCAAGATTGTGTATATAGTCTGGTAAATACTTATCGACACCGGTATTTATATCAAATCATATTAATACATCATGGTTAAGTGATATAATAAGATAAGAATGTATATAATTCACCATGGTTAAGTACCTGAAGTCCATGTGCAAGACATATGTTATGCATTTATTGGTTTGATGTGAATATTAGGTGCATGTAAGACTGTAATTTTTTATCGCCAAACATTAGGTATAAGCAAAGCCAAGAAGCGGTTGAGAATCTGCTTAATGCAGTTAGTTTAAGTGATACAATATATTCACTGAAAGATTGAGTTTACCAAACAAACAAATTTCTTAAGAATGACATTTGGCTTGTAAATAAAGCCCCAAGAACTAAAAGGAAAGGAATCAGAAAACATTTATATCAGAAATATTTGCCTTAACTTAACCTAAGTAGCAATCTTCCATTTAAATTCAAGCATACATATATTACTATAGATAGGATCTAGTGGAACATTGCCCCAAGACAAAGAAAACTTGCTAACAAAGCATCCACCAATTGAAAAATAGAACATCTCCTTTCCCACCCCTGCTCAAACTAGGAGTATATGTAATTAATATCTTTAACAAAATATATATATTATATTAAATTTACAGAATTATCATACCCCACTAACATAAATCTTGAAATTTCTTTGAACCCACCCCAGCAAAATTTATAGGAAAAAAAGGGGGGGGGGGGGGGGAATGAAAAGAACACAATAATAACATTTATTTGGGAATTTGCAGTAGGATTATTTTAGTATGTTTGGATTAAGTAGACAGGAAAGACAGCTAAAGACCAAAAGAGCAAACAGTTATTATGTCAGAGAATGAAAAATGGTGTTAAAATTGGTAGGTGTCCCGCGCTTTTCTGAAGACTTGGCTTGCAAAATTTCTCAACAGAGGAGAGGAGTTGTATATAATGAAGAGATTATTTGTTTGCAGCTTTGCTCATCGGCTCTTCAAACCTCGTACACAACACAACACACATTTCCAGGTACTCTGTCTTCTGTTTAGCGAATGTATCCTTAAAAAAATTGTTTTTTTGGGCAACTCATTTGACATTTTGAGTTTCCCTATAGGAATCAAAGGAGAGCATGGAGAAGTCGCCAATTATCGCTGCCAACAACAACTTTGATTCTCAGGTACGGTGGGGTTTTGCATTTTTCCCAATTGGGGAATGTGGGTTCATTTTAGAAAGCAGAATATGGATATTTTCAATTCTTTTACTGATTTCACTAGTTAGTAATTCTTGAATTCGAGGGGTTGAGGAACGATTTATAGCATTTGAGACTGAACTACTGTAGCAATTGCCATAAGCTGAATTTCCTAATATGATCTAGTAATTAATTTCTTGCAAATCTATAGATAGTGAACAACATTCAGTATCTCCACAAGCTGAAACTGTAAGCACATTCGTTGTTGGTATAAGGAAACACTGGCATTGTGCGTCTTTGTGTTGGAGAAGTTGATTAGGAGAAACAAAACGGCTTACCTTGTGCATGAAATGCAACTAGTGTGGGAGTAGGGGGAGAACAGGTATATATCCTTAGCAGCTTTCCCCTTGCATTTTTGCACAAAAGATGTTTCCACGCCTAGAACCCGTGGCTTACAAGTCACTAAAGGAGCAACTCTACACTGCGCTAAGACTCGCCCTCAAAAGTGGATTAGAAGAAAATTTAGTAAAATCTTCCATATTCGGTATCTTATGTAGTTTTATTCGACCTAGAAGTTTTTTATTTTTGCTTCTGATATCTTTCACTATGGCCCAATGAGAAATTTATCTTGAGATGAAATTCGGCTGTTTATACCTGATGTTAACTAGTGTAGCTGCTGCCAATTTTTCTTCAAGCTCATCAATCATACATATTTAATTCCTGACAGACTTCAAAGGAAAATGGGAAAAGGACTGGGAGCTATGCTGCTACTAACATCATCCTTAACCATGAATTCTCTGATGGGCTGAACTCGTGGCACCCCAATTGTTGCGATGCTTTTGTGGTTCCAGCAAGTTCTGAGTACCATAAAGGATTAACAACAGAGGAAGGCTGTTGTTATGCTGTTGTTACAAATCGTAAGGAATGTTGGCAAGGCTTAGAGCAAGACATTACAAGTGGAGTATCAGCAGGTTCGACTTATACAGTTTCTGCTTGTGTTGGAGCATCTGGTACTTTTCCGGGTTCTGCTGAGGTCATCGCCACATTAAAACTAGTGTATCAGAATTCTGAAACAAGTTATCTATTCATTGCAAAGTAAGATACTGTATCCAGCTTGTCTTCGTTACCTTTCATTGTTTAGGAAACAATACTCATGGTAGTGTTTTACTCCATCCAGAAAATCTGCTTCGAAGGAGTGTTGGGAGATATTGGAAGGTTCATTTTCTCTGTTAACTATGCCTGATCAAGTTATATTCTATCTCGAGGGACCTCCATCTGGAGCTGACCTGCTCATAAAGTCCGTAATGATCACATGTCCTAGTTCTACTGCTTGTGATGTAAGTCCAATGCTATGTCCATATTAATTCCTTCTTTTTCTATTTTGTCTAGAGATTACTCGAGTTTATTCAAACTTTGTTGTATTACTGAAAGGATTCTCTCCTTATTTTAATAGAGATCTGGCACATCATCTGTTTCGACCGATGATGATAACATTATAGTAAACCCTCAATTTGATGATGGCATCAATAATTGGTCTGGAAGAGGCTGCAAGGTCGCTTCGCATGACTCTATGGCAGATGGGAAAATCACTCCAATGTCTGGAAAATACTTTGCATCTGCAACGGAACGCACACAGACCTGGAATGGAATTCAGCAAGATATAACCGGAAGAGTGAAGCGAAAGCTTGCTTATGAGGTAACTGCTGTTGCCCGGATCTATGGTAACAATGTCACAAGTGCAGATCTTCGCGGTACATTATATGTTAAAGCAGCTGATAACCGTGAACGGTACATTGGCATAGCCAGGTGGGTGAATCAAGTCCCCCTTATATAATGTGCATATAATAATACTTATGGTATCTACTATCTTATCATCAATTTTTTTCTTCTATCCTTGCGGTATCTTCTATATTTTATCGTCTATTTTTTGTTTTCTGATCTTGGAAACCATTCAAACTGCATTTAAAAAGACAAAAATTACTGTTATCTCTCTTTTTGCATTTCTATAACAGCTCATGCATCGTAGGGTGATGTCAACATAATCAACTTTGTTCTGTTGAAGAAATTTCTGATTTTGACTGGTTCTTCTGTTCCATATCTATGTGGATAATCATCTGTGCAATAGTCAGAAGCATGTGTACTGTTGTAACTTCAGTTTCTAGAGTTTGATAACTTTTCAATTCTAAAACAGATAGATAATATCTTTTGACATTGAATTTTGCAGTCCACTTGGTTCGTTTCGAAACAAAGACAATTAAAATGTGGTGCTTTAATTGATCCCTTTCTTCTTTATCCGTGTTTTGATTTCCATCTTCCATTTATCATGTATATTAATGTTTCGTCTGAAGTGTTTTAACAAAATCTAGTGGTATGTAGTGTCCAAGCCACAGACAAAGACTGGGTGAAGTTGCAAGGGAAGTTTCTTATAAATGACTCGCCATCTCAGGTTGTTGTCTTTCTAGAAGGTCCACCTCCTGGCACGGATATCCTCCTTAATAATTTAGTCATAAAGCATGCATCTAAAGCTCCTCCATCTTCTCCACCAGTAATTGAGGTTAGTTGAATTACTTTAAATCTGGAAGCTGCCGTTTTTGGTGATAGGATATTATAGATGAACTTGAAGCCCAATATTTTCTGAGAACATGTTAGTTTATGCCACTTAAGCTAGCTAACTGGCAATTAAACTGTCGATCTGTTTAAACATTAAATACTTTCATGTTTCTCTGACCATTACCTCTCGGCACGACATTTGACTACGTTCTATTTCATTTTTTCATCTCTTTTAGGATGCTGCTTTTGGTGTTAATATAATCACAAATACTAGTCTGAATGATGGCACAAATGGCTGGTTCCCACTAGGAAACTGTACAATGAGTGTTCAAACAGGCTCACCACATATAATGCCTCCAATGGCTAGAGATTCCCTTGGTGCTCATGAGCCTTTAAGTGGCCGCTACATTCTGGTTACAAAGCGTACTCAAAACTGGATGGGTCCAGCTCAGATGATCACAGATAAAGTAAAACTCTATTTGACATATCAAGTATCTGCATGGGTTAAAATTGGACAAGCATCAGGACCTCAGAGCGTAAATGTTGCCCTTGGAGTAGATAGCCAATGGGTGAATGGGGGCCAAATTGAGATCAGTGACAATAGATGGCATGAAATTGGAGGATCTTTTAGAATTGAGAAGCAAGCAGCTAAGGTTATGGTTTATATTCAGGGTCCTGCTGCTGGTGTAGACCTAATGGTTGCTGGGCTTCAAATTTTTCCAGTAGACAGACGTGCACGATTTAGACACTTGAAGAGGCAAACTGCAAAGGTAATACATAATTCTTTGTTCATGGTAATTTCACTTATTGTATTTACGTAATGATCATCAGTTGTTTTCAGGTGTTTCATCAGTTAAATCGTCCCTGTTTTAGTGTTTCAGCACTGCTTTTGAGTAAAAATATGCGAATTATTAAACGTTTATAATAAAGACTCTCTTTCTTGCCCATGTTCTTCACAGATACGCAAGCGAGACGTCATGTTGAAGTTCTCAGGATCAGATTCAGGCAGTTTGCATGGCACATTTATTAGAGTTAGACAACTGCAAAACAGCTTCCCCTTTGGATCAGCCATAAGCAGAACAAACATGGACAATGAAGACTTCAATGCCTTCTTTGTCAAGAATTTTAATTGGGCTGTGTTTGGAAATGAGCTTAAATGGTACTGGACAGAAGCACAACAAGGGAATTTCAACTACAAAGATGCCGATGAGCTCCTGGACTTCTGCACAAAAAACAACATTCAAGTTCGAGGTCACTGTATCTTTTGGGAGGTGGTGGGCACTGTTCAGGCATGGGTGCAGTCCTTGAACAAAAATGACTTGATGACGGCTGTTCAAAGCCGTCTGACAGGACTGCTGACGCGGTACAAGGGAAAGTTCGAGCATTATGATGTGAATAATGAGATGATGCATGGTTCTTTCTACCAAGACAGATTGGGTAAAGAAATCAGGGTAAACATGTTTAAAACTGCACATCAATTAGACCCTTCCCCCATCCTATTTGTAAATGACTACCATGTTGAGGATGGCAGTGACACCCGATCTTCCCCTGAAAAGTATATTGAGCATATTCTTGATCTCCAAGAGCACGGTGCACCTGTTGGGGGAATAGGAATTCAGGGACATATTGACAGTCCTGTTGGACCCATTGTATGTTCTGCTCTGGACAAACTTGGTATTCTTGGACTTCAAATTTGGTTCACTGAAGTTGATGTGTTGTCTGACAATGAATACGTTAGAGCTGATGATCTAGAAGTCATGCTTCGGGAAGCTTATGCCCACCCTGCTGTAGAAGGTATTATGTTGTGGGGATTCTGGGAGTTGTTCATGAGTCGGCCTAATGCACATTTAGTGAATGCAGAAGGTGACCTCAATGAAGCTGGGAAAAGGTACCTTTCTCTTAAGCACGAGTGGTTGTCTCATTCTCATGGTCATATTGATGAACAAGGGCAATTCAGCTTTAGCGGATTCCATGGCTCCTACGAAGTGGAAGTTATTACAGTTTCGAAGAAAATCACCAAGAAATTTGTGGTTGATAAGGGTGATGGCGCTCTGGTGATCTCTATTGATATATAGTTATGTTTTAACTCAATTTTTCACCTCACTTTATAATTGTGTGCTGTGCAAAAGTTGTGCTCATGCCTTCCATTGGTGTCTTTTACAAATTGCATCATTTGTTTATTTTATTGTATATTTTCAAGTGAATAAATAAAGAAAGATTTCATGTGATTATATAACTGCAAAGAATTAGTTCATCATTATTACCCTTATTTCACGAGTCCGTAACCAGGTTGAGAGACCGTTTCTTAGGAGTTTTTAATTGAAAATGCAGGCATCTCATCTTAGGAATGTTAATAACAACCTTACAATCTGAACAAGTCCTTCACCTTGACCTTTGCTTGCTTAAAGTCATTCCTGAAAATGAACAAAACAGATAATCTCAGTCATTGTATTTAATCAATCATAATAACAGTATGCTGCAAAGACAAGGTGAGTTGCTCTGATGGTAAGCACCCTCCACTTCCAACCAAGAGGTTGTGAGTTCGAGTCACCCCAAGAGCAAGGTGGGGAGTTCTTGGAGGGAAGGATGCCGAGGGTCTATTGGAAACAGCCTCTCTACCCCAGGGTAGGGGTAAGGTCTGCGTACACACTACCCTCCCCAGACCCCACTAGTGGGATTATACTGGGTTGTTGTTGTAATAACAGTATGCTGCAGGCAATGGGAATTGATATGAAAGTCAGTAAGACACTAGTAAGCCATTTATGGCAAAAGACAGTAATTAAGACTGATCCCAGGCCATTGATTGGCCTATTTCATGTGTCTATAAAGCTGCTTGAACCACCCTTGGTCCATTTATTTTTCTTGTAAGGTCGCACCACAAGTGCTCTGCTTTTCTGGTAGTGCCAATGCCAAACAGAAGAATCCAGCTAATGCAGTACCGAAAAATGGGAGACTCGGTACATGAATTGTTCGTAATATATTTACACCAAGAAAATGATCATAGAAAATAATATAAGGATCACTCTAACAGTATACTCAAGTTGTGAATCCCCAATAGATAAAGGATCACATATATAAGATTCTAGTCAAAGCTAGTGTGTTCAAATGAATCTATAATTAGTACTCTACATATGTCACTCATTCATTTTTCCCCAGCAGTTTGCTAGGAAGGCTGGAAATTTTCCAACACTTGGACCTCATATATAAGATAGTTGATAACTACTAGAAATGCTAGTTGTATGACTGAAGTTCACTCCAAAAATTAACTAAAGAAAACCAATTCAGTTTCCGTTTTATTTGTTGAAATCTAGGATCACAGGGAAGAAATGGAAAAGATTCATTAATAAAGGGGTCGTTTGGTTTAGAGACAAGTTACATAGGATTGTAAAGTAGGTGTTAGTAGTAGGGATTGTAACGTGGGGATTAATAATTGATGAATTGTAATATAAAGATTAATAATGCATGAGTTGTGTTACGCGACGCCTTTCTGAGATTCCTTGGAAGGACGACGTAAGGCTAAACAACCGTTGTCCGTACAGTTACTATTCGCCAAATGGGATCTCCTCCGTATGCTAGACAAAACTGTCAGTTCCGTTTGAGAAAACCAATGTCAAGAGCAATTGAGAGAACAAAAAAGAGAATTGAGGAGATTTCGACAAGATAGCCCCGCACTATCTCCAAATTTCGCTTCCATTCCTTCGAGAAGCTAGCATCTCAAGGAGATTTTGACATGTTTGAGGTGTTCACAGTGTGTGGGAGTAGCGGTTGCTGTCCAGTAACAATTTCAAAAGCACTTTTGTTTGTACTAGAGCTCTTTTGTGAATTGAAACACAGTTGAGCAACATCCACAAGCTTCACCTAATTCTTCTGCAATCCGGTAACAAAATGACGGTGGTATTCCTCCAGCATGCCATTGAACCGCTCCATCTGGCATCAGATTGCCGATGAAAACTTGAACTGTGGCTCAACTTTGACCCGAGGCACTTAAAGAGCTGAGTCAAAAAGTTGCTAGTGAACCGAGAGTCGCGATCACTAACGATGTCTTTAGGCAGACCCCAATATTTGACAACATGAGAGAAGAAGAGTTGAGTTGTATCTTCTGCTGATATATATTTTGGGGCTGCTATAAATGTAGCATAATTGGAAAACCGATCTACCACAACCAAGATAGTTATGAGATCTCCGACCTTGGGCAATCCGATGATAAAATCCAGTAAAACACTTTCCTAAGGTCTCTTTGGAACAGGCAATGGCTCCAAAAGTCCCGCTTGTGTCAAGCGGTCTGACTTGTCTGCTTGTGTCAAGCGGTCTGACTTGTCTTTCTGGCATACTAGGTAAGTCTTCACATACTACGCAACATCATCAGCCTTTTGAGGCCAATAATAAGCACGACGCAATAATGCCATGGTATGTTTTTCACCTTGGGTGGCCGGTTCACAAAGTATCATGGCATTCCATTAGAAGAGTCCTTTGCAGATCACCTCCTTTAGGAACATAAAGTCGGTTCCCTTTTACCTTCAGGAACCCATCTTCCATATAGAACTGGCAAGTCTTGCCTTGTCCTACCTAATCGACCAAATACTGTGCAGCAGGATCCTTGGTGAGTAAATCCTATATCTGGTCCTTCGACTAAGCGCATCAGAAACTTGGCTGAACTTCCCACTTCGGTACTCCAGGTTGAAGTGAAATTTCGCTAGGAGTTCCTGCCACCTGGCCTGTCGGCCATTTAGCTTTGGCTGTATCATGAAATGGCTAACAACTGCGTTGTCTGTCTTGACCACGAATAGAGTTCCCAATAGATAGTGCCTCCATAGGCGTAAGCAATGGACAACAACCAGTAATTCTTTTTCATGGGCGGTATAGCGCTATTCTGCATCCTTCAACTTCCGGCTCTCGTACGCTACTGGATACCCCTCTTGTAGCAAGACTCCGCCTAAGCATAGTTAGAGGCACCCGTCTGTACTTCAAATGGCTTGGCCAAATCAGGGAGGGCCAAGACGGGGCTAATAGATATAGCCGCTTTCAATGCGTTGAAAGTCTCCTCTCGTTTGGGACCCCAATCCCAAGGCATGGCTTTCTTTAGGAGTTCTGTCAACGGTACTGCAATGAGAGAGTAGTTCTTCATAAACCGCCAACAAAAATTGCATAGGCCAAGGAACACCCTCAAGGCGTGGATATCCTTAGGCGGCGGCCAATCTGTGACAACCTGAATCTTCTGTTGGTCCATCTTGATCCGCCCTTCCTTGTTGACATGTCTGAGGAAGTCAATCTATTTTTAGGAAAAGGAGCACTTGGATAGCTTCACATATAATTCGTGCTCCCGTAGTCGGGCTAGGACCTTCCATAGGTGCCCCAGGTATTCCTCCAATGTTTTGCTATATACCACAATATCGCCCAAGTAGACCACTATGAATTTATTAATATACTCTCGGAAGACTTGGTTCATCAGGGTGAAAAATGTGGCTGGAGCATTAGTCAAGCCGCATGGCATGTCCAGGAAGTCATACGACCCATATCTTGTCATACAAGTCGTCTTATGTTCATCTCCCTCAGCAATCCGGACTTGCCAGTAACCTGTCTTTAGGTCTATTTTGTGAATAATGTAGCACCACCCAGTCTATCAGAAAGGTTTGCCATTAGTGGGATAGGGTACTTGTTCTTCACGGTGATTTTGTTTAAGGTCCGATAATCCACACAAAGTCGTAGAGTGCCATCTTGTTTCTTTTGGAACAGCACAGGGGACCCATAAGGGGACTTCGAGGGCATAATGATCCCTGTGTCCAGTATTTCCGTCAACTGTCTTCGAAGGTCGGTGAGTTCGGGTTGTGACATTCTGTAAGGCGCCCAGGCAGGTGGCTTCGCACCAGGCACCAACTCAATATCATGGTCCACAGTACGCCTAAGCAGGAGTCGCTTTGGCATGTCCTGTGGCATGACGTCTTCAAACTCCTTTAACAGCTCCTTCACGGGTGCAGGAATAGGACCCGAAGAGCATTCAATATCTTCAATACATAGTATACCCAGGAACGTAGGTTCATGTCTTTTGACTCCCTTCTTCAATTGTAAGGCCAAGATATTTTCCGCGTCCATCTTTATGGTTGTGCATGGGATAATGCAGGGCTTGGCACCATTTGCTCCCATCATCACTAGCATGTCTGCATAAGGTACATGAATGGTGTTGGTTTTCCTCATGAATTCTAATCCAACTATCAATTCAAAGTCATCTATGATCACCACACGCAAGTTGAATTTTCCTTCATAAGGACCAAGCTTCACCAGTACCCCTTTGGCTATTCCACCCACTGGCTGAGGTGGTGAGTTGACAGCCTTGACAAGACCTCTGCCCTTTCCCATAACTAGACCAATGCGCTCTACCTAAGTTGAGGCTAAGTAGTTGTGAGTAGTGCCCGTGTCTATCATCGCCCGAATAGGCTTGCCAATAACTTTCATTCCGACGAACATCAAGGTCTTCTCTTGGTTAAGAGGAGGCCCATCATCCGCCTTATTTTTCCCTTTCTTGGTGGTTGGGCATGGGTCCTTCTTCATATGGATACCAGCATTGGTTCCTGCTAAAGCCTCAGAAATAGAACAAACAAGTGTGTTGAACGCACCTATCGGTTCTGTCTGGTCAGCATCATCTATATCGTCATCCGTCCCATCATCAAAAGTTTGATAGGCCTTTATTTTTGCATGTGGGCATTCATTATTCCAATGTGGCCCGTCGCAATGATGGCATCCTGAATAAGGCTTCTTCCCCCGATCGTTTTTGTGAGGCGCAACACTATTACTACCTGAGGAAGGAGTCTTAGATTTGGTTGCACTTCGATCTCCTCCACTTCTGCTAGGGCCACCATTGCTAGGCTAGCCCCCTTTGTATCCTCCTCGGACAGGCGGTTGAGGCCTATCCTTCCGAGCTTCCTCTTGATAGTCCCCAAGACATTCCACTGCTTGGTTCGCCTTGGGTAAAATGTCTACCCTTTATCTTTGTAGCTCCATACGGGCATAAGGTTTCAAACCTTCCAGGAATGTGAAGAGTTTGTCTTTGTCCCCCATATCCCTTATGTTCAGCATGAGCGCGGAGAATTCCCGTACGTAATCCCGTACTGACTTGGCCTGGCAGAGCTCCCGCAGCTTTCTCCGCGCATTGTACTCAACATTTTCGGGGAAGAACTGTAGGCGTATGGATGCCTTTAGTTCTACCCATGTCTCGAAAGTATCTTCACCAGCCCTGATGGCTTCGTATTTCACCCGCCACCAGAGTTTAGCATCACCCTGAAGATACATGGCAGCAATTGCTACCTTTTTCTTCTTCTAACTCCCCCATGACATCGAAGTATTGTTCGATGTCGAATATGGAGTTCTCCACTTCCTTGGCATTCCAAGCTCCATTGTATGGTTTTGGCTTGGGAATATTTAGCTTTTGTGGCACAGGGGCGAGGTTCACAACACCCCCGATCTGGTTTCTGCCTCCTTGAAGTAGGCCTTGTAGTGCAGCATTGACAACATTGAGTTGACCTGTCAAGTTGTCTATGGTTTGCTGCATGGCAATCACCCTGTATGCCTTTTGTGCCCTATAGGCTAAATCCTTGGTCCGCTCCTGTTGGAGGACCTCGAATTTACTAAAACTTTAGGCTGCCGTTAGCGGCTCTCCTTCAGAGTCGCGACTGATGTTTGCAATATCACCTTCGGCCTGCAACATCCCGCGGTCCAGGTCATTCAACCTTTGAACTAGGCTGGTTCTTAGATCATGCACCGTATTCACGATGGGTTGTAATACATTAACCGTCTCTTCAAGGGCCGCAATGCGGTCCCCATGATTTACCATGGTCAGAAATGGTTGTAATGGCAATGTGTTCCCTCGTCCGGTGTCGAACTTGTCTTTGATACCAACTGTTACGCGGCGCCTTCCTAAGATTCCTTGAAAGGGAGACGTAAGTCTAAGCAATCGTTGTCCATGTAGTTACTATATGCCAACTGGGGTCCCTCTTCGTAAGCTAGATGAGATTGTTAGTATCATACGGGAAAACTAATGTCAAGAGCAATTGAGAGAACAGAAAAGAGAATTGAGAATGAAAGAAAACTTGATTGCATTAATGAACGCTATTACATAAAGGCAACACGGTGTCGACGGGGAGAGACACCAATACAGAAAATTGTTTGCATGCTTGAAAGTTTTATTGCTTGATCCCCCCTAATAATGCTTAAAAAATTAAACCAAAGTTATAGGACTTGACCTAACTAAGATAGGGAGACATAAAGAAAATACATGAAGTAAAACTACTCTATATTTACAATGAAAATGACTTATATTCCTAGAAGGTAGAAGTGAGTCCGTTGGCAGCAACCTTGTCTTTAGCATCAGAGTCTGCACGTGCGGCGCTGTCTGCGCGGTGCTGTTGGCATCTGCCTGTGGCTGGGCGCTGGCGAGGGCTATCGATGGGGCGACATAGGCATAGGCGCGCTTGTCACTCGGCGCGGGCAAGACCACGGGGCCGTCCTTGGCACTAAGCGTTGGAAGGCTTGCCAGGACGCCATAGGACGCGTCCAAGGGGTCATGGGGGATGGCTAGATAGCCGCCCATGACAATTGTAAGGATTAAAATATGTATTTTTGTTTATCTTTTAAAAATTGTTTTATACGTGATTGTTAATATTGTCATTCTATTGTTTAGTCTATGTATTACTAATTTTCATATTCTTATTCCCCTTTCTATCCCTGCATAAAATTTAACATAAACTCTTGCATAACTTATGCAATTAGTACTATTATTTAAGAGGGTAACAAAAAAAGACAACCAAACAATGTATTGAGTAACGTTGAATTTATGCAGGAGTAAAGAGGTAACTAAACATTATATTTGGGGATTTTATTACCGGTATTAAAACGCCTCACCGATGCAACCAAACGAGTACTCTAACAATTTTGGACACTGAATAGTTGGGGTTCGCTAAGATTGTGTATTTGCCATACACAAGTCCAAGCAAAACCAATATCAATGTTTTAGAAGACGGAGGCGTGAGGTGAGGCGTTTTACCTATTACGAGGTAAGGCATAAGCCCTGAGACATGGAATGTAAGTCCCACGGATCTTTAAATTTTACTAATTTCAAGAATTTTAAAATAGTATAAAATAAAAACCAATTATAAAAATTATATTAAAATCACAAAATTATAACAAATAATCTATTTAAAATATTTATAAATTATAATTTAACTATGAATAATACTAAAAGTATGACATATATCATAATATGCAAATTAGATGCAACGTCGATACAACTCAAATATCAAAAGTAATGTATTCGATGCGAAATTTTATATGTATCTTTTAAGGAGTAATGAATCTTGAAACAATTTCGATATTATAATTTGATATTTTTTTTAAATACTCCTTTTATTTAATATGCTTTCTATTTGAAAGATAATTTATATAAAAACATAAATCACAATTTAAATATGGTTCTCTAGCATCATTTATTTTTAAGTTTTAACAAGTTAATAAAGTGACATATAATTCACCATACTATACCATGATAACTAATTACTTGTAAATAGTTACTGGCTAATACTGAGCTATTAAATTAATAAGTATTGTACTAGTAAATGCGAAAAAAATAATATTTAAGAAAATAATTATAAAATAGACTATTATATAATAAAGACATAACAAAAGTTAATAAATAAATACTTTTAAATGAAACATTTATTTAAAATTTACTACCATAGCAGTCTTAGTGGATAACGTGCAATAATTTTTATTTTAATTATGACATAAAATACTCTCAACTTAATGATTTATGATTAAGAAAAAAGTAATTTTGAATAGTCAACAATTTATTAAGAAATTTGAGGATTTACAATGTTAGTTACACACAATTGCATAAAGTTCTATTAGGCGAGCCCGGTACGCTGGGCATTGGGCGTGTCCGAGGTGTAAGCCCCGACGGGTGAGGCGTAAGTCTCACAGAACTAACCCCCACACATAAGCCCGGGAGCGTTTTACGAGTGCTCCACCCCGGGCGAGTCCCAATTCTACCTGTTAAAACTGAGGCCAATATACAGTTGTAAATCTGCTTAATGCCACAAAAAAGTACTCCATTTTAAAGCCCCCTATTACCGAAAGCCTGAATTTAGCAAACAAATAAATTTCTTAAGAATGACATTAATTTTTCTTTTTGCCAAAAAACTAAAAGGAAAGATATCAGAACTTTTTTTTTTTGCTTCCAAAAGCTAAGTTTGGGTCAGAACTTATTTTTTTTTTCTTTACAAAAGTACTTTTCTTTTCGTAGAAACAGTTTGTATTTGACTAATTAATTTAAAAAATACTTTTGAACAACAATTAGTGTTTGACCAAGCTTTTAAAAGTACGTTTAAGTGTATTTTTCTCAAAGTGCTTTTCAAAAAACTAATTTTACGAAGAAGTTACTTTTTTCTCCTTTCACTCAAAAACATTTTTTTTCTTTTCAAAAGTTTGACCAAACAACTCTAACTTTGAAAAAAATAAAAAATTTAAGAAGCTTGGCCAAAACAGGCTATATCACTATTAGCATTCATTTTTTTAATTTTTTTTTTGTGTGTGTGCTGAAGATTACCATTCATTGCTATAGACAACATCCTTCCATATTGGTGAGTTTACATGTAAGAAGAGAACACGCCGGAATAATTATCTTGGGAATTACAAGGATTATTAATTACGTGCACACTTGGTGTTTGGATTACCTAGAAAAGAAATAAATAAGCTTAAAAACAAATGGTGTTGTGATTGGTTTGTGCATGCCCCGCGCTATTCTCAAGACCAGACATGCAAAATTTCTCAACACAGAACAAGACTTGTATATAATGGAATTGCTCTCTTCCTTGAAGCACTCCACGTCCAAATCTTCAAACCTCGTTTACAACGAACACATTCCCAGGTACTCTTTCTTGTTTTGTTGAATTTCCTTTTAAAAAGAAACTTTTTACGCACCAATTGTTCGGCATTTTTGTGTTTCTTACATAAGTTACTAGATTAATCATGTGATGTTTGGCTGTAGGAATTAAAGGAGAGAATAGAGAAGAAACCCATGATCATCGCTGCCAGCAGTAACTCTGATTTTCAGGTGCGAATGTGGGTTTGCAAATTTTACCAAATTTGGGTTCCTTACTATTCTTTTGCTAGTTTTGCTAGTTTGTAATTCTTGAAGGTAACATTTGCTGAATATTTTAGACTGAGAATCTTCTAGGCACTAGCCATGAGTTAAATACGAGTAAATTTTGATAATTTCTATTTTTTGGCTAATTTATAGAAAATGAAAATCACTCTGTTGTATCTAGCATTCCTGCTAAAGTAGTATATAATTCCCCGTCTCAAAATTGTGACCTACTTTTCACTAAAGGAGCAACTACATTGTTTTGCCAAGATTTGGTATCAAAATTTGATCATTAGAAAAATATTTAGTATAAAACCTCCTTACTTAAATCTTAGTATGTAATTTGATGTGAACTAGAATCAAACTTTTTTCCTCCTGACATATTTTACTATGACCTGGTGAGAAATGTATCTTGAGCATCAAATTTGCACCTTCAGAAACAATTAAGGCTGTTAGTTATATTATACCTGATCTTAATAAGTGTTGCTACTGTCAGTCTTTGTTCAAGCTCATTAATCGTACAAATCATATTTCCTGACAGATGTCAAAGGAAAATGCAGCAGACACTGGGAACATCATCCTTAACCATGACTTCTCAGATGGGCTGCACTTCTGGCGCCCAAATTATGGTTGTGATGCTTTTGTGGTTCCAACAGGTTCTGGATACCGTAATGGTTTAACAACCGCTATTGTGTCGAAACGTAATCAATGTTGGCATGGATTAGAGCAAGACATTACGAGCAGAATATCAGCAGGTTCCACTTACACAGTTTCAGGGTTGTGTTAATGTACTGGCTACATTGAAACTGGTGTATCAAAAGTCAGAAACAAGCTTTCTATCGGGTGGAAAGTAAGAATCTGTATCTATTTAGTCTTTCTTACCTTTCATTGTTTAGGAAGCAATAGTCGTGGTGGCTTTTTTGTCTGTGCAGAAAATCTGTATCAAATGATGGTTGGGGGATGCTAGAAGGTTCATTTTCCCTGTCAACAATGCCTAATGAAGTTATATTTTATCTCGAGGGACCACCACCTGGGGCTCACCTTCTCATCAAATCAGTAGTGATCTCATGTTCCAGTTCTACTACTTGTGATGTAAGTCCAGTGTTGTGTCCATATTCCATCTTGTTCTCATGTCAGAAGGATCAATTATGTGTTAAATTTATGGAATATTAGGAGATTACAGTTAAGAATTGTGTCAATTATCGAAAGGACTCCTCCCTTTATTTGGATAGATTCTGGCACATCATCTGTTTTTATCGATGATGATAACACCATAGTAAAACTCGATATGGTGATCGCATAAATGGATGGTCTGCACGAGGCTGCAAGGTTGTTTTGCATGAATCCTACAAATAGATTTTTTAGGCAGCTTATTTGTCATTTTGAGTTTCCCACATAAGCTATTTCGCTAATCATGTAAGATTTTTACGATAGGAATCGAAGGATTTAATGGAGAAGGCACCAATTATGACTGCCTACAATAACTTTGATTCTCAGGTGTGAATGAGGATTTGCTTTTTTCCCAAGTATGGGTTCTTGTTATTCTTTTGCTGGTTTTGCTAGTTTGTAATTCTTGAATATGTTAAATTTTCTGAATTCAAGGTATTGTGGAAGGGTTTTTGTCATTTTACACAAGAATCTTCGAGGCATGAATCATAAGCTGAAGATCAAAATATGATTAAAAAAATCCTTGAAAATCCCGTAGAAAATGAACATCACAGAGTGGAGAAAACAAAATTGTAAGTGTGACAGTTGTTAGTATAAGGAAACCTTGGCATTGTGAGTGTTTTGTGAGTGAGAAGTGGATTAGGAGAAATAGAGGAGCTTTCTACGCATGCAATGCTTCCCTACTAGCGTAGGAGTAGGGGGAGAATTGTCGTATAACCTACGCATCTTTCCCCTAGTATTTTTACTAAAGACCTGTTTCCACGCCTCAAATTTGTGACTACTTGTCACATTGAAGCAAGAATGTTCATATGATACCCCCTGCTTAAAATATTTACTTACTAGACATGTATATTACCAACCAAAAATCATAAAATGCATGATAAATACAAAGGTTGAATTGTTAACAATCTGTATTACTATAATCCCCCACAAGGAGCTCACTTTCCCTTCACTTTCTTCCCTCCATTTCCCATTCACCAAACTTCAATCCCAACAATCCCCCACATGAATGGGGAATGGCTATAAGACAAAGGAATGCACAAACGAGTGTGTGATTTACAAGCAAAGATTAATTGCATCTGGATAAGTAGGTTTTACCTTTGAACTTTCCGTAGTGAACTTATATCGGATATACTCGGTCAATCGGTAGATTTGATATCCTTGAACCTTCGAGCTTTGCTGTATACCTAGACAACATAAGTCACACAATCAACCCTTAACCATTTATGGTTCTCACGGTTGTGTTCACTTCAGCCATGAACACCGCCTGGTTTCATGAGCGCTTAGAGAATGGACCTTTACTTTCATTCCCCTTGAAGCGGCTTACACTTCACATTTACATAGGTGATTTCTAAACGTGTAATCTTATAGACACATTATCTCATCATTTCCTGCCAGACTTAGCAAATCATTAAGAAGCTTTAAGCTTTATTGACTCATCAAAAAACCTTAATGCTTTACCCTGATTTTTGAACATTGTCTTCATCATGAGAATGGGTTGAGTTATTTGACAATGTTGAACCGTCATTCATAACTTTGTTTGATATCTTTGAACCTAGCTCTTGGGATCTCTAGTTTGCTAGGTAGAGTTAGTGTCATGATAACTTGTCATAGGCCTTAACCCCATTCCTTTCGATGATCTTTCAACTGCCTCTCTAGATAGGCCTTTTGTAAGTGGATCCGATAGGTTATCTCTTGACTTCACGTAGTCAAACGTGATAATACCACTAGAGAGTAGTTGTCTAACTGTATTGTGTCTCCGTCATATGTGACGAGAGTTTTTATTATACATAACGCTCCTGCCCTACCTATTGCCGCTGGACTATCATAATGTATACATATAGGTGCCAAAGGTTTGGGCCAAAATGGAATATCTTCCAAGAAATTTCGGAGCCATTCAGCTTCGTCATCGGCCTTGTCTAAAGCTATGAATTCATATTTCATTGTAGAACGAGCGATGTACGTTTGTTTGGATGATTTTCAAGATACTGCTCCACCCTCAATTGTGAAAACATATCTACTCGTGGATTTAACTTCAGATAATCCGGTGATCCAATCTGTATCACTATATCCCTCAATCACGGAGGGATATTTGTTATAATGCAGAGCATAGTCTTGGGTATGTTTCAGATACCTCAAAAATCGTTTCATTGCCATCCAATGTATTTTATTGAGATTACTTGTAAACTGACTCAGTTTGCTAATAGCACATGCTATATCTGATCGCGTACAATTCATGATATACATCAAACTTTCCAATACTCTTGCATAGTCCAGTTGTGAGTCACTTTCACCTTCATTCTTTTGAAGTGCATAACTCACGTCAATTAGAGTCTTGGCAATCTTGAAATCCAAATTCTTGAACTTGCCAAGTACTTTTTCAATGTAGTGAGACTGTGATAATGCTAGCTCTTGTGGAGCCTTGTGAATTCTGATTCCTAAGATCACATCAACAACTCTTAAGTATTTCATGTTGAATTTGCTAGCCAGCATTTATATCTGCCATATCTTTGCTTATTTTCAACATGTCATCAACATATAAACAAATAATGACTTCATGACCTGGAGTGTTTTTAATGTAAATACATTTGTCGCACTCGTTGATTTTAAACCCACTTGCCAAAATTGTTTGGTCAAATTTGACATGCCATTGTTTGGGTGCTTGTTTAAGTCCATAAAGCGACTTAACAAGTTTGCACACTTTCTTTTCTTTACCCGGAACCACAAAACTCTCAGGTTGTTCCATGTAAATCTCTTCCTCCAATTCTCCATTTAAGAAAGTTGTTTTAATATTTATTTGATGGATTTCAAGACCATACACGGCCGCCAGTGCCACTAACACCCTAATAGATGTTATCCTCGTTACTGGTGAGTAAGTGTCAAAGTAATCAAGGACTTCCCTTTGCCTATAACCTTTGACAACAAGTCTTGTCTTATATTTGTCAATAGTGCCATCAACTTTCATTTTCCGTTTAAAGATCCATTTCGAACCTAAAGGCTTATTTCCTCGAGGAAGATCAACCAATTCTCATGTATGGTTATCAAAAATTGATTGAATCTCACTATTGACTGTCTCTTTCCAAAAAATTGAATTAGAAGATGAAATAGCTGCTTTGAAAGTTTAAGGCTCATTTTCAAGTAAGAATGTCACAAAATCTGGTCCAAAGGAAGTAGATGTTCTTTGACGTTTGCTACGCCTTGGATCCTCTTCACTTGAAGTATTTTCCTTAGGTTCTTCCCGTGGTATTTTAGGTCTTTCACTTAACGACCCGCATTCAGTTTTATACGGATAGATGCTTTCAAAGAATTCAACATTATCTTATTCAATTACCGTATTAACGTGAATTTCGGGATTATCAGATTTATGAACCAAAAACCGACATGCTTTACTGTTTGTAGCATATCCAATAAAAACACAATCTACAGTTTTTGGTCTGATCTTTACCCTTTTGGGTAAATGTACCTGTACCTTTGCTAAACGCCCCCACACTTTGAAATATTTCAAGTTAGGTTTTCTTCCTTTCCATTTTTCATATAGAATAGATTGCATTTTGCTGTAGGGTACTCTGTTGAGTATTCGGTTAGCTGTAAGGATAGCTTCCCCCACAAACTCTGCGGTAAGCCAGAACTTATTAATAAAGAATTCATCATTTCCTTTAATGTCCGATTTTTCCTTTCCGCAATTCCATTGGATTGAGATGTGTATGAGGCAGTAGTTTGATGGATAATTTCATATTCCGAACATATTTCTGCAAACAGAGATTCGTATTCTCTACCTCTATCACTTCTAATCATTTTGATATTTTTATTCAATTGATTCTCCACTTCATTCTTGTATTGCTTAAATATTTCAATTGCTTCATCCTTACTATTAAGCAAATAAATATAACAATATCGAGTACAATCGTCAATAAAAGTTATAAAATACTTTTTCCCACCTCGAGATGGTGTTGACTTCATATCACAAATGTGAGTATGAATTAAGTCTAAAGGATTTGAATTCCTTTCAACAGACATATTTGATATTTTGATTTATTACACTCGAATTTGGGCAATACTTCCAAATTAATTAACTTTCGCAAGGTTTTGTAATTGGCATGTCCTAAACGAATATGCCATAAATCATTTGACTCCAATAAATAAGAAGAAGCTGAAATTTTATTAATAATGTCAACAACCATTACATTGAGTTTGAAAAGGCCCTTATGTGAGGTAGCCCTTTTCCAACATACATTTCATTCTTGCTTACAACAACTTTGTCAAATACAAATACATATTTGAATTCATTCTTAACAAGTAAAGAAGTTGAAACTAAATTTTTCCTCATAGTAGGAATATAAAGAACGTTGTTGAGCGTTAACACCTTGCCGGAAGTCATCTTCAGGAATATCTTCCCATAACCCTCAATCTTGGTTGTTGCAGTATTTTTCATGGAAAGCTCTTCTTCGGGACTAGTAGTAGAGTAAGTCGCAAATGCTTCTTTGACAATACAAACATGTCGAGTGGCTCCAGAGTCAATCCACCACTTATTCGGATTTCCAACTAGGTTGCATTCCGAAAGCATTGCATACACATCATCAATGTCATCATTCTTCTCCACTATGTTGACCTGCCCCTTTTCTTATCCTTTTTTTGGGAGACGACAATTAGGGGCTTTGTGACTAACTTTTCCGCAATTGTAGCAGTTACCCTTGAATTGTTTCTTGTTCTACTCCTTAGTCTGTCCAAAAGACATTTTCCTCTTCTTACTTTTTGGAGCAGTCTCCTCAACGATATTATCTCTCATAATCATTAAATTTCCACAAGACTTCTTCTCGGCTGTTTTGTTATCTTTCTCAATCTTGAGACGAATCACAAGATCTTCCAACTTCATTTCTTTGCGCTTGTGCTTTAGATAGTTTTTGAAATCTCTCCACGTAGGAGGCAATTTTTCAATCATTACAGCCACTTGAAATGCTTCATTCATTACCATACCTTCAGCAATAAGGTCGTGAAAAATAAGTTGAAGCTCTTGAACTTGGGTTCCAACGGTTTTGCTGTCTATTATTTTATAGTCTAGAAACTTGGCAACTACAAATTTTTTCAAGCACGCATCTTCAGTCTTGTACTTCTTCTCAAGTGCATCTCATAACTCTTTCGAAGTAGACATTTTGCAAGTCATCCTCCAAAGTACTTAGAATGTAGCCTTTGCAAAGAAAATCTGCCTGTTTTCACGCCTCAACAATCATAAATTTTCTCGTTGTCTGGCATGTCTGCGACAAGCACTGAAGGTTCTTCACTAGTAATTTCTGCATACCAAGCGTGGTAAACCAGAAAAACACCCTTTGCTGCCATTCTTTGAAGTTGGCTCCAGAAAATTTCCCGGGTTTCTCGGTTGGTGGCACAATAGTTCGGCTTGACAAGGCTATCGTCGTTGCCGCAACAGTCGCAGAAGGATTTTCATTATCAATTGCCATTTCTCACTGTCAACAACAGAAGAGTTCAATTAATGGCAAAAAAATAGAACAATAAACAATATTGTAATTAATGATAAATAGTATGTTTAATAAATAAAAACTGAAATTTTTATATACTATTTCACAAAAAAACGATGAAATTTTTATGTTCTTCAAATCGTTTCTGAATTTAATACTCCAGTGAAGTTTTTATATCTTCAAATCAGAAATAGAAAAATTCAGAAGGAGTAGAAAACCACATAGGTTTTAATCTCCAAAAACAGAATACACATTACAATATAAAAATTAATTTCCTTAAGATTGTTAAGAATCTGTGTTACTATAATATAATATTACGAAACAGTAAATTTCTGTAACATAAAACAGAAACAAGTAAAATAGAAAATTAGACAGAAACTGGAGATTGTCAGAAATTAGAATCAGTAAATATATTTCGAAATAAAATCGAGCCCACTGAATGCACAGTGTCCTTAAGGAAATTATTCCCCTCAAGGGAAGTGCTTTCTAAATATAAGCACATTCTCTTTTCTTTCTATCACCAACGAGGGACACTTGCTCTTTCCAAAGCAAAAGGGAGCTCGCTTTACCTTCACTTTCTTCTCTCCATTTCTCATTCACCAAACTTCAATCCCAACATGAATCCCCTTGACTTGAAATAGAAGCTTGATATAGCCTATTTTTGTAAAAGTTGAATACCCTTAATGAAATTTATGGCTCCACCACTGAGCAACTCTACTGTTGCGCCAAAACTGGCCTCAAAAGTACATTAGAGAAACATTTAGTAAAATCCTCCACGCTCAATATCTTATGTAATTATACGAACCAGGAGCAATTTTTTATTTTTATGTTTTGCTTCTGGCTATTTTACCATGGCTCAGTGAGAAATTTTGCTTGAGCATCACATCTGTACCTTCTGAAGCAATTGAGACTGTTATATCGTACCTGATCTTAATGATTTTGCTGCTATCTGTTATTGTTCATGCTCATCAACCATACAAGTCGTATTTCTAACAGAGTTTGAAGGAATATGGAAAAGACGCTGGGAACATTATCCTTAACCATGACTTTTCATATGGGCTGCACTTATGGCACCCCAATTGCTGTGTTGCTTTTGTGGTTCCAGCAGGTTCTGGATACCGTAATGGATTAGCGGCTGTTGTCACAAATCGTAAGGAATGTTGGCAATGTTTGGAGCAAAACATTACAAGCAGATTATCAGCAGGTTCCACTTATGTACTTTCTGCTTGTGTTGGAGCCGCTGGTACTTTTCAAGGTTCTGTTGAAGTCGTCGCTACATTAAAACTAGTGTATCAAAATTCAGAAACAATCTTTATGTTCGTTGGGAAGTAAGAATCTGTATCTACGTTGTCTTTGTTACCTTTTATTGCTTAGGAAGCGCCAATCATGGTAGTGTTTTATTCTATCCAGAAAATCTACTTCGAAGGAGTGTTGGGAGATATTAGAAGGTTCGTTTTCCCTGTCATCTATGCCTGATCACGTTATATTTTATCTCGAGGGACCTCCAGCTGGAGCTGACCTTCTCATAAAGTCCGTAGTGATCACATGTCCCAGTTCTACTGCTTCTGTTGTAAGTCCAATGCTATGTACTTTTTCCTCCTTTTTGGCTTTGCGTACGGCAACATGATATGGATAAAAGGATTTGAAGCCCAATCTTCTATATAAAATAAGTGCTATAGGTTATGCCGCTTAAGCTAACTAGATGGCTATTTGAACTGTTTCTTCTGTTTACTCATTAAATACTCACATGATTCTCCGCCCATTAATTATTTCTCATTGAAAATCAGTTGAAACATTCTATTTCATTATTCATCTTTTAGGATGCTGATTTTGGTGTTAACATAATCACAAATACAAATCTGACTGATGAACAAATGGCTGGTTCCCACTTGAAAATTGTACAATGAGTGTGCAAACAGGATCACCGCTAATAATTCCTCCAATGGCTAGAGATTCTCTTGGAGCTAATGCGCCTTTAAGTGGCCGCTACATTCTGGTGACCGATCGTACTAAAAACTGGATGGGTCCAGCTCAGATGATCACAGATAAAGTAAAACTCTATTTGCCATATCAAGTATCTGCATGGGTTAAAATTGGACAAGCATCAGGACCTCAAAGGGTAAAAGTTGCTCTTGCAGTAGATGGTCAATGGGTAAATGGGGGACAAGTTGAGATCAGTGATGGAAATTGGAGGATCTTTTAGAATTGCGAAACAAGCAGCTGAAGTTATGGTTTGTATTCAAGGTCCTGCTGCCGGTGTTGACCTAATGGTTGCTGGACTTCAAATTTTTCCAGTTGACAGACGTGCACGGTTTAGTCACTTGAAGAACCAAACTGCAAAGGTACATAATAATGTCGTCATGGTATTTTCACTTATGTGTTAAAGTAATTATCTTCAATTGTTTTGAGGTGTTTCATCAGTGAAATAGTTCCCATTTTACTTTTGCTGCACTGCTTTTGAAAACATATATATCTACAAGATTTTCTTTTTAACATCAGAGAAGTTTTAAACACTTGGCATTGCAGCCATCAGAAATGGATTTCCTGTATGTTTCTTTGCTTAGTAAATGTCGTTAGCATATTATGGTTAAACTCAGTTTATTAAATATTCATCACAAAGGCTCTTTATTGTGGATTTTCTTCACAGATACGTAAGCGAGACGTCATCTTGAAATTCTCAGGATTAGACTCAGGCAATTTGCTCGGTACATTTGTTACAATTAGACAAGCAAAAAACAGCTTCCCCTTTGGATCAGCAATAAACAGAACATACTTGGACAATGAACTGGATAATGAGCTGAAACGGTACTGGACAGAACCACAGCAAGGGAACTTCAACTATAAAGATGGAAATGATTTTCTCGTTGAGGATTGCAGTGACGCGCTATCTTCCCCTTTTGAGCATATTCTTGATCTTCAAGAGCGCGATGCATCTGTTGGAGGAATAGGAATTCAGGGACATATTGACACTCCTGTTGGACCCATTGTATGTTCTGCTCTGGACAAACTTGGTATTCTTGGACTTCCAATCTCGTTCAATGAAGTTGTTGTTTCTTCTGACAATGAATATGTTAGAGCTGATGATCTAGAAGTTATTTTTCGGGAAGCTTATGCTCACCCTGTTGTTGAAGGTATAATGTTGCGAGGAATGTGGGAGATGTTCATGTGTCGGCCAAATGCACATTTAGTGAATGCAGAAGGTGACATCAATGAAGCTGGAAAAAGATACCTTGCTCTTAAGCAGGAGTGGTTGTCCCATTCTCATGGTCATATTGATGAACAAGGGCAATTCTGCTTTAGTGGATTCCATGGCTCCTATGAAGTTGAAGTCATTACTGGTTCTAAGAAAATTACCAAGAATTTTGTGGTTGACAAGGGTGACGATGTGTCGGGTCCAAACACACTCACGCAAGTATACGTGGTCGTCAAGTAATAAAGTAGTGAATAAAGTATCGTTCCCACGAAGACTTATGATTAACTTTTGACTAATTCAAACTCGAATAGCTTATTGATTCAAGATATTTCTAACAAAATATATAATTTTCTAAATTACTACCTAAAGACTATCAAATAATGAAATGCTAAGAATTAAACACAACACTTAAATAGTTTTGAATAACAATCAATAGGATATACTATTCCAGGGTCACGGGTCATCTAACATTCATGTTGCATTCTTAGTTTAAAATAACTAAATGATTTATCTGAATTGTTG
>AWOL01S0007600.1:42728-53093 GCA_000715115.1 Nicotiana otophora | reverse complement strand
CCCCCCCACCCAACATTGTAGATTCTTTACTCTTCCAAAGCTTTTGATATCCGTTCTCTCTTTCAGTCATCTAAAATCTCTTTCATATTTATACAATGCAGATGAAATTTAAAATTTTGCTCTAGAATCAAGTTGTGGGTAAGTTTTGAATCTTGTTTTCTTTCTTTATTTTGTATAATTTTCAAGCTTCACTCTGCATTAACAATGGCTCTTTTCTAATTACTCTGTATTTTGTTCTTCTTCATGTTTTTTTATCCCTTTAAGAAATATCTGTTTAATATTCTTTTTTATTCCACCTTTTTCAGAACAAATAATAACAACAATAATAATAACAACCCAGTATAATTCCACTAGTGGGGTCTGGGGAGGGTAGTATGTACACAGACCTTACCCCTACTCTGGGGTGGAGAGGTTATTTCCGATAGACCCTCGGCTCCCTCCCTCCAAGAACTCCCACCTTGCTCTTGGAGTGACTCGAACTCACAATCACTTGGTTGGAAGTGGAGGGTGCTTACCACTAGAGCAACCCCCTCTTGTCTTTTTCAGAACTAACAATGGGTAAGAAATCTTTGCATGAATCTTTGAGAAAACATTCTAGAAAATCTGTTGTTAATACACCGACAGGTAACACAACAATTCGAAGATCACTCCGAAAATATTGTGAAAAAGTTATGGGTGAAACACCTATTTTTGACTTAGGTGTATGTTCATAAGAAGATAAAATAAAAAAATCGAATTCTAGGCATGCAATATCTGTAATGATTGATGAAGGTACAGTTTCAAAGAGGAATGGTAGGGCACTTCGAGATGATGATTTTGAAGAGGAAGTGTCGGTATTAAAAGCAAGAAAGAGGAGTAAAGTTAATGAAGATGCTCAATCAAAAAAGATGTAACGAACCGACTTATCGTTTTAAGAATTAACACCTCGTTCAGTGACTTAAGGTCTCGAGCAATTTCGCAATATGTATTATGACCCGGGGGTGTGGTCGAGTTGAATTACTGAAGATTCAGAATTAAATTAAAAAAATAATCCTTATTTGGAAGCTTAAATATAAAGAGTGGATCGGAGAGTTGACTTTTGAGCAAATTTCTCCGGAATGAAATTTTGATAATGTCAATAGCTCCGTATGGCGATTATGGACTTAGGATCATGTCCGAAAAATTATTTGGAGGTCTGTAGTGAAATTAGGTTTGAAATGCCGAAAGATACATTTTTGGAAAGTTTGACCGGGGGTTGACTTTTTGATATCGGGGTCGGAATTCGATTCTGGAAATTGGAATAGCTTCGTTGTGCCATTTCTAACTTGTGTGCAAAATTTGAGGTCATTCGGACATGGTTTGGGAGGTTTCGACGTCATTTGTGGAATTCGGAAAGTTCTAAGTTCATTAGGCTTGAATCCGTGTGTAATTCGTATTTTTGGTGTTGTTGAAGGTGATTTGAAGATTCGACTAAGTTCGTATAATGTTATGGGATACTTTGGTATGCTTGGTTGAGGTCCCGAGGACCTCGGGTGTATTTCGGATCATTTTGGCTACTTTGGATGCTGATTTACTGATATCTAGTGTTGTTCTTCGCGTTCGCGAAGAAGGATTTGACTTCTGGGATTTTGTTCTTCGCGTTCGCGAAGAAGGAAATCTCTGTTGTAATAGTCTGACTTTGGAGGCTCATATCTCACAATCTATAAGGAATTTGGAGATGATCCAAAAATAAAAGTTATAGCTCGTTATGTGTAGTTTTTCTTAAGGTAAACTATTTGTCATTTGGAGTTATGTACCAAAAGTTATGGTGGATACACTACAGGCTGTCTGGGAAGATTTTGGAAATCTCTGTTGCATAGGGCTGACTTTGGAAGCTTATATCTCGCAATCTATAAGGAATGGGGAAATAAGCAACAAATACAAGTAGTCCTTTAAGTCTATTTTCTAGAAAGTTAAACCATTTGCCATTTGGAGTTTTGTATAAAAAGTTATGACCATTATACTAGAGGCTGTCTAAGAAGAGTTTGAAAATGGTTGTTGGAGAATTTGTTCATCGCGAACGCGAGGGAAGGGTCGCGTACGCGAAGAACAAATCCCTGGGCAGTAGAATAAAGTCCAAATTCGTCTCATTCTTCCATTTTTGGACCAAGGAAGCTCGGGTGAGGCGATATTTCGAGACGTTTTCAAGGAAGACATTGGGGTAAGAATTCCTAACTTGATTTTGGTTAAATTACATGAATTAGTGTTGTTTTTATTACTACATTAGTGAATTGGGTTGAAAATGGTAGAAATCCTCTAGACTTTAATTTAAGCTTTGAAGGGCGACCCGTCATCGGAATTTGATAATTTTGGTATGGTTGAACTCGTATCGGAATAGGTGTTTGGATTTCGTAAAAATTTATCGGGTTCCGAGGGGCGGGCCCCGTGCTGACATTTTAGAATAAAATTTTAAGTTGGTGTTTTATTATTCGAAATTATTTTCGATGAATTTTAATGAAGTGGTACAATTAATTTGGATAGATTTGAGCTGTCCGGAGGTCAATTCAAGCAAGAAGACGATTTTGGAATATCGGCATAACTTCAATAAGGAAAGTATCTTGCCTAACCTCGAGTGGGGGAATTACCCCTTAGGCATTGAGTCTTATATGAAAATTGTGTGATTTGAAAGTCGTATACGCAAGGTGACGAGTACGTACTAAGGCTTATATGTGCAAATTTTATTGGTTTAAAGTTTTAGGCATTCTTATGTATTAAATTAGATAATTATTGGTATTAATAAATCTTTGAATTATTATGCCTCATTCTTTATTTGTCAAGTTTGTATTTTATATAATAACTTGGTGTTATTGTCATTTGGATTTTATGTGAATTACGTGGGTTTGTTGATTTGATATTTTGTTTGATATTAAATTCATGATGGAATCCTTATCTGTAAATATTTATTAAATAAGTTTAAATTGAAGAGTTAATATAATTATCAAGAATTTGGATTGATGAAGGTGTTGCCCTATACTGAGTATTTTTCACCTCTGTTGATTGTTTTGAGGTTTTATATATGTTTTGTGGAGCCTTGGGCTATTTGTTGAAGAATTTATTGATTCTGCTACATATTTGGAATTTGGTTGTGGTCAGTGGCAAATTGTGATATGAATTGTTGTATTGTATTGTGGTTTAAACACTCTCCTTGATGTTATTTATGCTTCATACCTTGCTTGTTAATGATATACATGTGCTTGGTAAGGAAGAGTGTAATACACCAAGGGTGATGCCGTGCCATTTGAACTATATTATCTTGCGAGGGAGAGTTTAAAGCACGAAGGGTGATGCCGTGCCATTTGAGAGTGTAAAGCACGAAGAGTGATGCCGTGCCATTTGAGAGTGTAAAGCACGGAGGGTGATGTCGTACCATTTGAGAGTGTAAAGCACAAAGGGTGATGCCGTGCTATTTTATTTATCCACGAAGGGTGATACCGTACAATTATTTTTATATTATCATATATTCATGGCACGAAGGGTATTTCCGTGCAGGCGAGGACAAGAGATATACATTATATTGTGATATCGTTTAGTTGTGTATACATTCATGCCTTTATCTTGAGATGTTATTGTGCACCTTTATTTTCTATGTGACTTGTAGTCGTTGTTGCTTCTTGTGTGTCTCCACTTTATTTCTTTTATTGTTATTGGCATTTCTCCCACCTAGTTGGTACTGTTATATGTATGCACGGTGAGAAAGACATAAATGTAAGAAGGGTGTTACCGTGCCAATTAATTTGATCTACATATATGTATTGGGTGAGAATGAGACAAGTGCACGAAGGTATTGCCGTGCCATTTGATGTGATATGTTGAATATATTTCTCACGCCAGGAAAGTTAAATGAGGTATCACAAGGTGACTTTTATTTGAAAGAATTATATTTGAAGGATATTACTTGAAAGAATTATATTTAAAGGATATTTACTTAAAGAATTATATTAGAAAGATATTTATTTGAAAGAATTATATTAGAAAGATAATTACTTGAGAGAAGTATATTTGAAAGATATTTACTTGAAAGAATTATATTTGAAAGATATTTACTTGAAAGAAGTATATTCAAAAGATAGTTTTTTGAAAGAATTATAATGGAAGTATATTTATTTGAAGGAAGTATATTCGAAATATATTTATTGAAAAGGATTATATTCTAGAGACTTTTATTGAAAAACTTATAGATAAAAGATGTATATTGAAAGGACTTGATTAATTGGTTGTACCTGTGTTTATTATTCGTTTGAGTAATATTTTACGGTATTCCTATTGCCTTGCTGTTTAAATCACTAGTTGATTTGTGTTGCTATCACTGCTATTTATTTTTTATTATTTTGTATATCATATTGCACAAGGTATTAGATTAATGAGTGTCTTGACTGTACCTCGTCTCTACTCCGCTGAGGTTAGTCTTGATACTTACTGGGTACCGACCATGGTGTACTCATACTACACTTATGCACATTTTTGTACAGAGCCAGGTATTGGAGATATCGCACTCGGACAGAGTTAGAGTGGGATCGCAAGGATTCAAGGTAGAGCTGCTTGGTTGTCGCAGTTCCTTGGAGTCTTTCCATTTTATTGTACTGTTTTTTATTATTAAAACAGTATTGAGTGTTCGATACTTGCGATCATTTCATGTATTTAATTAGAGTTCGTGACTCAGTACTACCAGTCTTGGGAGATTTTTAAAATTATTTTCACTTTTGGTTTCGACACGTGTATTAAATTATATCTTTATATAAAAATGGCTTGAATTATGATTATAATCGTCTTACTTAGTCTTAGAGACTAAGTGCCATCACGACGCTTGTGGTGAGATATTTGGGTTGTGACAAGTTGGTATCAGAGCTCTAGGTTCATAGGTTCTATGAGTTACGAACGAGTTTAGTAGAGTCTTGCGGATCGGTACAGAGACGTCTGTACTTATCTTCGAGAGGCTACAGAGCTAGTAGGAATTTTTTTTACTTCTTTCATTCTTTATCGTGCGGCATTTATTCAGCTTGAAGCATATATCTTATGTTCTTTTGTATCCATTCGTGTATGAAATTACGCACTGGGTATCAACTATACGCCAACGGTTTGGGACACTACAGAGGGGTTATAAGGGAGCCAAGGTTTCTCAACCATTATTACGACGTGTCGTCCATATCGAGGATGCGAAAGTATTGAGAGATCATTCAGTTGTGTACATTGGGGTGCAACGGGTTCTGACATCTGGTTGATAAGTATGATATAAGGAAGTTTTAATTAATTGCCTAATCATCACAATTGTGGTAGGGTCACGAGGTGGATGTAGATCTGAAATAGTTGGTGGTATTAGAGACTAAGTAGTTCGTATGGGATTTCTATTTAGCGAAGGGTACATACTGGTAGCCAAGGAACTGGAGAAAGCGATGTTAACTGTCACGAGGGTGACATGCGCCAAATAAATTGCTTGAGGTGTCTTATGACCAGTGAATGTTAGTATTGTGGATTATCGGCATGTGTCCTATGTCTTCGCGCCAAGTGAGGGGAGTCCACTATCAACGATCAAATTGCGGGGTCATGTGTTATATCAGTTTTGGCCTGATATGTATTTATGTGGTAATGAAAAGTTCTCTGAAACTTGTATATAATTAAGGGGTGAGATTTGTGTGGGATGATGCTGGGGCTTGCGGTATTCCTGCGTCCTTAATAATTCTACATTTCAGTACCAGCGGGGTCATAACAACAATTTCAAAATATTCGAGGTGCTACAGTAAGTTCTTTTAATTCACCATCAGCACAGGGTTCTTAGAGTGGTTATTCCAGTTAATACTCCACGTGCATGATCAGTTAGAGGTGGAGGACATGCGGGTAGAGGGCGCCTAAGAGGTGGTGGCCCGACCCGTTTATATAATCGCTATGATTTTGGCTGAGGCCGATACACCAGATGGTGTCGTTACAGGTATGATCCTGATTCTGTTTATAAAAGGATATTTTTTCTTAATTTGATTTGGTTCTGAATATTAAGGTGAGTCCTCCTATTATGCTCCGCTTATGGGTGAGCTTCGTAATTGTGTGACCCACTTATATATTTATCCCTGTTAGGAGAGTTGAAGATGTGAGCCTATGTCGGTCATTTTTATTTTTGTGCACCATTGAGGGCTATAAGTCCAAAAGTAATTTTTATTATTCACTACAGTGGGTTTTATGTGTTTCGGAATAATTGATTCTAATTTTTTTTTTTATGAATTTTGTGCCCTACCGGTATGAGGGTTCATTATGTGTTTACGAAATTTATTTAAAACAAGAAAGAAAGGAAATTGAAAATGTCAATTGGCGCAATGTGCAAAATACTTGTGATTCGGAGTTGAGGACGAGATCCTCGCATATTTATATGATGTAAAATATTTGAACCGGGCTAAAAGTAGTGGTGGAGGTTATATAAGGACGAGGTCCTTGTGGTGAAATATTTATGAGTTTAAATTCTTCCTTTCTGAAGTTTAATTTGTACTATACTACTAATAGGGAGTTATGCCTGATAGGCGTATGTGATAATTCTTTTATGTGTTTTTGTGCCATAATTATGCTGTAATTATTGAGTTTTAGCCTACGAGGTGAGTGCCCAGATGGAGTTAAATGTGACTTGTTAAGTCGGGTAACTAGTTATGAGGTCTTCATGCCTCACATTTTACTGTTAGTGTTGTAAAAAATTCGAAACGAGGTTTTGGTTAATATGAGGTTAATTGGCGATGTTGTAATCGATTATGAACAATTATTAAGACCAGAGATGTGGTGATGGGCATACATATAATGTGCTTCATGTCCTGATATCATTATGATAATGCGGTGCTTGTAATGATGAGATTAGTGTTATTGGTATATACATTGTGGTACTTTGTTGGGTTGTGGATATGTTGTTAGGAGTTGTTTTGGTATTACTCTAGCAGGTGGATAGGCCCCATTTACAGGGTAGGCTTTGCCAAAATTTCTATAAAATTTAGGAGTTAGTAAAATTTGGGGGATTGAGACGTATGAAAGAAGAGATAAATTATGTTATGTGTTTGAGAGCGGACTCTACTTCTAATTCAAGAGCAAATGTACCTAAGTGGGGGAAAATGTAACATCCCGAAAAAATTTCGAAGTACTTAACACTATAAAGAAAATTGAGCTGTGAGTAGGCACGAGTTGCTATAGCCAGTTGAGACTAATACCATGCGTTGTTGTGAAAATCCGGCTTTTTGAAAATGTTTGGAGTGTAAGAAATTGGTTTTAAAGTTTACAAATATGAATAAAAGAAATAATCTCAATTGAGATGGTGTTGTCGAGCTTATCTCAAATACGGTAATATGGGATCAATCGGGAGTATATGTGTAAAAGTAAAATCATCAATTTGGTAACCTCAGAATAATTATTAGCACGTTCGAGGACGAACGTTTGTTTAAGAGGTGGAGAATGTAACGACCCGACTTGGCGTTTTAAGAATTAATGCCTCGTTCAGTGACTTAAGGTCTCGAGCAATTTTGGAATATGTATTATGACCCGCGGGTGCGGTCGAGTTGAATTACTGAAGATTCAGAATTAAATTAAAAGAACAATTCTTATTTAGAAGTTTAAATATAAAGAGTGGACTGGGGAGTTGACTTTTGAGCAAACTGCTCCGGAATAGAATTTTGATTATGTCAATAGCTCCGTATGGCGATTATGGACTTAGGAGCGTGTCCGGAAAATTATTTAGAGGTCTATAGTGGAATTAGGCTTGAAATACCGAAAAATAAATTTTTGAAAAGTTTGACCGGGGGGTTGACTTTTTGATATCGGGGTCGGAATCCGATTATGGAAATTGGAATAGCATCGTTGTACCATTTCTGACTTGTGTACAAAATTTGAGGTCATTCAGACGTGGTTTGGGAGGTTTCGATGTCATTTGTGGAATTCAAAAAGTTCTAAGTTCATTAGGCTTGAATCCGTGTGTAATTCGTGTTTTTGGTATTGTTGAAGGTGATTTGAAGGTTCGACTAAGTTCATATGATGTTATGGGATGCATTGGTATGTTTGGTTGAGGTCTCGAGGACCTCAGGTGTGTTTCAAATCATTTTGGGCTACTTTGGATGCTGATTTACTGATATCTGGTGTTGTTCTTCGCGTTCGCGAGGAGCCTCTCGCGTTCGCGAAGAAGGATTTGACTTCTGGGATTTTGTTCTTCGCGTTCGCGAAGAAGGAAGTCTCTATTGCAATAGTCTGACTTTGGAGGCTCATATCTCGCAATCTATAAGGAATTTGGAGATGATCTAAAAATACAAGTTGTAGCTGTTGTGTCTAATTTTCAGAAAGGTAAACCATTTGTCATTTGGAGTTATGTACCAAAAGTTATGGTGGATACACTACAGGCTGTCTGGGAAGAGTTTGGAAATCTCTGTTGCACAAGACTGGCTTTGGAAGCTTATCTCTCGCAATCTATAAGGAATAAGGAAATGAGCAACAAATGAAAGTTATAGTCCTTTGAGTCTAGTTTCCATAAAGTTAAACCATTTGTCATTTGGAGTTTTGTACAAAGAGTTATGACCATTATACTAGAGACTATCTGAAAAGAGTTTGAAAATGGTTGTTGGAGAATTTGTTCATCGCGAACGCGAAGAACAAATCCCTGGGCAGCAGAATAAAGTCCAAATTCATCTCATTCTTCCACTTTTGGACCAAGGAAGCTCAGATGAGGCGATTTTTCGAAAGTTCTTCAAGAAAAACATTGGGGTAAGAATTCCTAACTTGTTTTTGGTTAAATTACATGAATCTAGTATTGTTTGCATCACTAAATTAGTGAATTGGGTTGAAAATGGTAGAAATTCTCTAGACTTTAATTTAAGATTTGAAGGGCGATCCGTCATCAGAATTTGATAGTTTTGGTATGGTTGAACTCGTATCGGAATAGGTGTTCGGATTTCGTAAAAAATTTGTCGGGTTCCGAGGGGCGGGCCCCGCGCTGACTTTTTAGAATAAAATTTTATATTGGTGTTTTATTATCCAGAATTATTTTTGATGAATTTTAATGAAGTGGTACAATTAATTTGGATAGATTTGAGTTGTCCGGAAGTGAATTCAAGCAAGAAGGAGATTTTGAAATATCGGCAAAACTTCAATAAGGTAAGTATCTTGCCCAACCTCGAGTGAAAAAAGTACCCCTTAGGCATTGAGTCTTATATGGAAATTGTGTGATTTGAAAGCCGTGTACGCAGGGTGACGAGTACGTACTAAGGCTTATATGTGCAAATTTTATTGGTTTAACGTTTTAGGCATTCTTATGTATTAAATTAGATAATTGTTGGCATTAGTAAATCCGTGAGTTATCACGCCTCATTCCTTATTTGTCAAGTTTGTATTTTATATAATAACTTGGTGTTATTGTCATTTGGATTTTATGTGAATTATGTGGGTTTGTTGATTTGATATTTTTCTTGGAATTAAATTCATGATGGAATCCTTATCTGCAAATATTTATTAAATAAGTTTAAATTGAGGAGTTAATATAATTATCAAGAATTTGGATTGATGAAGGTGTTGCCCTATACTGAGTATTTTTTTACCTCTATTGATTATTTTGAGGTTTTATATAAGTTTTGTGGAGCCTTGGGCTATTTGTTGAAGAATTTATTGATTCTGCTACATATTTGGAATTTGGTTTTGGATAGTGGCAAATTGTGATATGAATTGTTGTATTGTGTTGTGGTTTAAACACTCTCCTTGATGTTATTTATGCTTCCTACCTTGCTTGTTAATGATATACATGTGCTTGGTAAGGAAGAGTATAATGCACGAAGGTTGATACCGTGCCATTTGAACTATATTATCATGCAGGGGAGATTGTAAAGCACGAAGGGTGATGCCGTGCAATTTGAGAGTGTAAAGCACGAAGGGTGATGCCGTGCCATTTGAGATTGTAAAGCACGAAGGGTGATGCCGTGCTATTTCATTTATATTATCAGGTGAGGATGAGAGTAAAAGCACGAAGGGTGATGCCGTGCAAGTATTTTTATATTATTATATATTCATGGTACGAAGGGTCTTTTCGTGCAGGCGAGGACGAGAGACATACATTATATTGTGATATCGTTTTGTTGTGTATACATTCATGCCTTTATCTTGAGATGTTATTGTTCACTTTTGTTTTCTATGTGACTTGTAGTCGTTGTTGCTTCCTGTGTGCCTCCACTTTATTTCTTTTGTTGTTATTGGCATTTCTGCTACCTAGTTGGTACTGTTATATATATGCACGGTGAAAAAGATATAAATATACGAAGGGTATTACCGTGCCAATTGATTTGATCTACATATATATATTGGGTGAGAATGAGACAAGTGCACGAAGGTATTGCCGTGCCATTTGATGTGATA
>AWOL01S0007600.1:16553-40773 GCA_000715115.1 Nicotiana otophora | reverse complement strand
AAAGTTAAATGAGGTGTCACAAGGTGACTTTTATTTGAAAGAATTATATTTGAAGGATATTTACTTGAAAGAATTATATTTGAAGGATATTTACTTGAAAGAATTATATTAGAAGGATATTTATTTGAAAGAATTATATTAAAAAGATAATTACTTGAAAGAAGTATATTTGAAAGATATTTACTTGAAAGAATTATATTTGAAAGATATTTACTTGAAAGAATTATATTCGAAAGATATTTATTTGAAAGAATTATAATGGAAGAATATTTATTTGAAGGAAGTATATTCGAAATATATTTATTGAAAAGGATTATATTCTAGAGACTTTTATTGAAAAACTTATAAATAAAAAATGTATATTGAAAGGACTTGATTAATTGGTTGTACCTGTGTTTATTATTCGTTTGAGTAATATTTTACGGTATTCCTATAGCCTTGCTGTTTAAATCACTAGTTGATTTGTGTTGCTATCACTGCTATTTATTTTCTATTATTTTGTATATCATATTGCACAGGTTATTAGATTAGTGAGTGTCTTGAGTGTACCTCGTCTTTACTCCACTGAGGTTAGTCTTGATACTTACTGGGTATCGACCATGGTGTACTCATACTACACTTCTACATATTTTTATGCAGAGCCAGGTATTAGAGATATCGGACTCGGACAAAGTTAGAGTGGGATCGCAAGGATTTAAGGTAGAGCTACTTGGTCGTCGCTGTTCCTTGTAGTCTTTCCATTTTATTATACTGTTATTTATTATTCAAACATTATTGAGTATTCGATACTTGCGATCATTTCATGTATTCAATTAGAGTTCGTGATTCCGTACTACCAGTCTTGGGAGGTTTTTAAATTTATTTCCACTTTTGGTTTCGACATGTGTATTAAATTATATCTTTATAAAAAAAATGGCTTGAATTATGATTATAATCGGCTTACTTAGTCTTAGAGACTAAGTGCCATCACGACACTTGTGGTGAGATTTTTGGGTCGTGACAAAAGAATAATAAGGTTGATTCGGATTTCGTCTCTCACAAAGATGAATCTGATCACAAGGTACTATACGACTTTAAAATTATTTCCTTTATGTTGTCTTATGTGGGTTTCTTAGGTAATTTAGTTCCTTTGTATGCTTTTTCTATACTGATTGTATGAGTTTTCTAAAGAAATTATATTTAAATATTTTTATAATTATTATTGTTATACATATTTTGTATGTTTAGTGTATTATAAATGAAGTTTATTGTGTATGATAGTGATTATTTGACAAAAATGAATTATTCTTTTTTTGTATTTTCCTGTATGTTGTTTTGTATGTAAGCTATTCTTTGAGTGTATCCGTCTTTGTAGCGTAGTGCTATTGTTTGTTTGATAATAATATATTTATATATTATTTGTATGTTAGATTATATGTTTTGTATTGTGTTTTATATGTTTATATCAGATAATTTATTCATTTTTGTATGTTCTTTTGTATACTGATTATATGAGTTCACCAGAAAAATTAATTTTATATTATTTTTTTATTATTGGTGTTGTATATATTTTGTATGTTTAGTGTATTACAAATAAATTTAGTTTTATCAATTTCATATGTTTATGCAATTTTAGAAATAATACTATCGATTACAAAAAATACTTTTTTGTATATACTTGTGTCATGTTTTTCTTTGTTGATATGTGGGTCGCTGTATTTCTATTTTTAAGATTTATCCTTATTATTTTGTTTGTTAATTCAGAAACAAAAGTTCTTTGTCAAGGAGGGTGCGAAATTTAGTGTGACTCATTGGCAACATACATAGATCTTGAAGTACTGGAACACATCAAGGAAAATTTGCCAAGTGAACAATTAAACTTGTTTAGGGAGTCATGCTTTGAATACTTTCTCGATTTGCCCCCTAATATATATGTACACAACATCAAATGATTAATGTATTGATGAAAAGGGAGTTGAATGACTACTGTACTGACATTTTCTGTGAAAAGATCAACGGTCAGAGGTTGAATTTTGGTTTGCGTGAATTTGGTATAGTTAATGGTCTAACATGTGTTGCGTTTGAGGGAGATCTTGGATTTGATCCATAGGTAAGACCAAACTTAATGGACAGTTACTTCCCAAACAAGGACAAAGTAGAGAAGAAGCTTCTTCGAAATTGCTTCTTGACCAAGTCCTGGAAATGTGATGAACATGCATTCAAGGTTGCGATCTTGTACTTTATAGAGTTCTTATTTTTTTCCAATGAGAAGGACGATACTGCCATTGACTTCTTCAGGTTTCATATAGTAGACAGTGGGCAGTTCAACTATTACCATTGGGAATAGATGTTCATAAGGCATTGCTTCATTCGGTACGACATGTGCTTAGTACAAATGTGCATTATTATAGACTTGGTGAAGTGCCTCTTGCGCTTCAAGTTTAGATATACGAGTGTTGTTCTATGGTTGAAAAACAAATTGCCGTCCGTCTTCCCGACAATAAAATACTTCGTATTCTCGGATGGACAAAGGTCAAATCCCAACTTTGACAGAAAACCATAGAGAATCTTATGTTCACTCCAAGTTGGATCAAGGTAAAAAAACATTGATTTTTTTGGTATGTAATAGTTAAATTCTTAATATATACCATACATATACATCTGTCAAGTCAAAATTGTATAATACAATATTATGGCATACAAAAATAACGTAATTATCATACAATTATAATACATATTGAGTACACTATATGTATATATGTAAAATTGAAATTTTGATAGCACACTACTATGACATATATAAAACTTATTCGATTGTCATACAATTATTATACAAAGTGGATTATGTTATTGTACCTTTTTTTGCAGTTTTCAAATATTGCTGCAACAACTGGAGAGTTGGAACTCATAAAATTACCGAAAAAGGGGTTATGAAATGGAAGAACGAGGAGACAGTGCACTGCATCATCGCAATCTCCCGTTTATACCTGAAAATTCTAGAGTTATGAAGAATGAGCCCAGCCAAGCTATATTGTGGGAAGTACAACGGTTGAGAACTGCAATTGCAAAGGTTCACAATGATTTACATGCATTCAAGACAAAGGTAGTAATTGTTTAGAAATGTATTACAATAACTTTTATCGATGTTTAATAATTTATGGTATTATGCTTGTTTCTCAGGTTGCAGGCGACTTTGTATCGATGAAGGAATTTTTCACGCAATCAATTAACAAACTCTTGGATAAAATTAGGACATCTTCATCACGTCAATCCGAAAAAGTTGATGTTGCTATTTCATCAATGTATACAGTTATCAGACCATCCAGTAATGATCGTCACCACCACATCAGATATGACAATGCTTGTTTCCCAGACCACAAAGAAGATGAGGTTGAGTACGCAACAGTCAATGGCAATATAAAACAACAAGGTTATTATACAATTTCATTAACTAAGCACCCTCTTTCAGTTCAATAAATATACAATATCATACATGTATCATACAATTCCTTAACTATGATACACTTTTTAGTTTTATAACTTTTATTTGTACATATAAAGATGCTGACGCCAATGTTGCACAAGTTGATGAGCCAAGCGGTGACATTATTTCTACAATTCAATATGCTCCACCCCTAAAGTCGACTGGAAATGTAGAAAATACAGGTAATAGTACCATGATTATTGATTACACTAATTCATATATTTAATATTTTATAAATACAAATGTCATACAATATTCATACAGGAGTTTGTATTATTCATATACTTCATGGTATATTAATTTATATTATTATTTATTTTGTTTTAGCCTTTACTCTATTTGTTTTGTCAATATCCAGATGCTGGGCACTCTGTTGTGGATGTGGATAATTCGGGATTTGATGCCCAAGTTGAAAAAAAAGCAGTTACTCTTGATGATTTTGAGTTGCCTGCGACCCTTTCTCAAATTGTTCTAGTTGAAAAATAATTTGAAGAGCATTTAACCCATGCGAAAAAAGGGAAGATTGAAGATTCCTGGAAAGCATGCAAAGTCCCCATATACACAGGATTTCGACTGCGATTATAGCAATTCCGTAGGTCCTCTTATTTTCCCAATCAACCATCCATTCACATTTAGAGAATGGTTGTACGATGGGACACATAAGAGATCATCCATGTTTCAATTCATATATGATTGCTTATTCATACCCAACTGTATTTCAAGTTTTACAAGCTTATTTTATAACTTGTATAGGCGAAAATCTCCTTATCCGGTGGACGTGAAAAAGCTTGAGAAGCCATTTGATTTGAGAGTTGAAAGAGTAGACAAGAAAGAATGGTTTTACAATTTGGCATACGCAGGGCAAGTATTGAATAACACAGTGTGTTGATGTTTCTTGATCACTATTAGCTTTTGTATAATAAATGTATACAACTATTATTTCAGTTGTGTTGCATAGTAAATAACTAAACCATTCTTACTTGTTTTTTAAAATTTTATCTAATGTTCAGCACATCGATGTTATTCTATACTATCTAAGGAAGAGATATAAGTATGGCCCATCCAATCAAGTTCACAACTACTGATTGTCGTTTCAAGACAAGGGTCGATCTTGGCTATCGATTACTTGCCAATGTTGCTTGGTCAGAAGTTGATTATGTGATAATACCCATTAATGTCAAGGATAAATTCCATTGGGTGTTGGGTGTATTTGACATATGCAAAAGGATCCTAATACACTAAAATCTTGTTGGTTCCCCAAGTACATGCAAGTATACGTGACCGTCAAGTAATAAAGTGACACGAAAGTCGGATGTCGAACCCACAAAGACTTAGATTAATCGTTAACTAAGCAAACTAAAATCAATTAACTGCCCAAGATAATTAAAAATATTGTTTATCTACTAAACTGCTCTTGCAAATATTGAATAATTTATTAGCTAATTTATCAGGGACTTAAATGTGTGTTTTGGATTTTACTCAAAGGAGATGAAGATTCCAGGGTTGTGGTCGGTTTATCAATCCTATTAAGAACAATAACCACACTTGTTAATCAAGATTATCAATGGTTTCTAATTGACCGTATCATTTATACGAGTAGCATGTTCCCACAATACTACTCGTCTATCCACAATATATCAATCATATATTCCTATGGTATTGAGTCTATCATAAACGAATATAAATATAATTTTTAACTAAGCAAGACTGTTAGGTATATTCCTATCCTAAGCGCAAAATCGTTCCCCGAGCCACGGGTTCAGAAACAAACTCTCTCTAATTCTACTCTAATCTAAACACAGCTTTCCCAAGCATAGCATAGATAGTAAATAGAACTCAACTGTTGGCCAAACAATTAAGCAATTATGCACAAAATTAGAGAAACAACTAAAGATGATAACTCAAATTAATGGTGATGTAATTAACAATCTTCAATATTCATGACAACCACAACTCTAAAAACAGAGTTTAGCTCCACATAGACATGGTAGCAAAACAAGAAATCATCCAAAGAAACATAAAGATTACTAAATTTGATGGAAGAAAGATAGAATCTGATGAGTTTCGGGCTCCACGAAGGCTCTATACTCTCCCTTGGTCAAACATATGTTCGACCCCCTTCTAATATAGGTTTAGAACCCATTTTATACATGTTGGGGACGTGTAGGGTTGAAATCCCCTAGTCCCAGCCGAACTACGACAAAATCCGCCCTTTGGCGTCTCGCTTGGCGCCTGGAGCCAACCTGGGCACCAAACTTATACTTCCTCCAAATTCTTTCATTTTGACATCAATTTGTATGCAAACTTTCCAAATCACTTTCAATTGACTCATACACTTATAAATAACATTATTAAGTCACAAATATTCACGCAAACATTAACAAGATCGAGGTATAATGCAAGACAAATTACATGCAAAAATATAAATTTTTAGCCAAACATCAGTGTATGACTCATTTATTGTAGTTGGGAATAATAATGCAGTTCATCAACTTATTAACAAGTTTTCAGTTGTTATACCTGTATAGATCAAAATATGCCCTAAACTATTTTGGGCAATATAGCACTAAGGTATGGGTCAGTCAAGGTAGGCCAGGAAGAAGCGAGGTTTGTGGTCGAGGTGTTAACAACGGGTGAGATCGAACACCATTAGTAGAGTTGTAATATCTAGTTTTCAAAATGGGATATTAAAGAGAATATTCTAGTGGATATTCTCTCTACTTGTACTATTAGGGTGTGTTAGGGGTATGTCTCATATATATATAAAAAGAGACAGTGATGTGGGGCATGGAACATTCGTTTGATAAGAACAAAGTTTTGTTAAAAGATTCTCTCTCTCTCTCTCTTATAAAGATACAAACACTACCTTTTCATCAAGATTCTTGTAGATATTATTTGATACTTTTCCATTAGATCCGAGAATAATTCAAATATTCTAGGATTTGTCTGCCACTCATCATTGTCATGAGGGACAATCATCTAGTTCATCCTTTATTGGGTGAACCACTTCTCCTATTTATTTTAATGCTATTTATTGTTATTTATTGCTTGTTCTTCTTCATATACCCTTTGGAATAGATAATGCATGTTATTGTCAACCTACCTCCATATCTGTCCATCAGTCACGTTTTCAGAATTCACATCTAGAGAAATTATTATTAACTAAGTTTAACCCATTATTATATAAACTCAACTGTTTTAGCCGAAAGTTATACTTTTTGGTCGAATAATTTGGCGCCGTCTGTGTGGATTTCCTAGTTAGATTTTTAGTTTCTTCTAGATCTACAACTAACATAGATCGCTAACGTAAAAAAGAAGAAGCAAGAACAAGATCTCCTTTCTTTGTATGCACAAATCCACTATGGTAGGTAACAGAGAAGAAATGACGAGAATAATAAGTGACCTCCCAACCAACCTCATGAACATCATCAATGAGTGGTGTTAAACAGTGGACGAAGACGCAACGCCCAATGCCTCCCCTAGGCGCGATATGTCACCCCCTCCTCACTACAGCATCACAAAATCTCGTGGTAAGGGAGCCTCCACATATGTGGTGGAAGAGATGCCCCCAGCTATAAAAAAGCTCCTCGAAGCATGGCTAACCAACGCGCTTACTGGCATCCTCAACAAGTTCGTTTGAGATGCGACTGTAGAAATTGCAAGGATTTGCACTATGCAACGGGCGAACAAACAGTGTGACCAACTCCCTTCACCTCCAACAATAGGTATTACTCACAACGTCATTGATAATGTAGGTGATAACGCTCTTGCAAACATTTTGAAAATGATGGAAGAAATGGAGAACGAGAACAAGGTACTCCGAGATCAAATGAAAGAACACCAGGAAAGGGTCAATAAAATAGCGGCACCCCCAAGCTGTTTCCAAAGAGAGACATCGGCTGATTTATCGAGCAGCCATATAGTAATGATGCAGCCCCGTATGCCATACCGAAGACCTTTAAAATGCCGCCCTACCTAAAAATATATGATGACACGACTGACCCTGAAGATCATGTGACTCACTACGTCACCGCCATGTAAGGAAAGGATCTCGCCAAAGAAAAAGTATCCTCCATTTTGTTGAAGAAAGTTGACGAAACCCTCATAGGAGGAGCGTTGACATGGTATTCACAACTACCTGCGCGCTCCATTTAAACCTTCGATGAGATGGCCGACAAGTTCGTAACAGCCCATGCTGGGGCCAAGAAAGCCGAGGCAAGAGTGAATGATATATTTTCTATTAAGCAATCTCTAGGAGAGGGACTGAGGGACTTCCTCGCCCGTTTCAACCTAGTAAGGATGACCCTACTGAACGTGTCAGAAAGGATAGCAGTCGCATCCTTCTAGAATGGGTTGAGTAGGGACGGTTCGAGGGCGACTAGAAAGCTATTGAGTCAACTGATGAAGTATCCCCCAACCAGGGACTGTCCACGTGATCATCTGTGATGGCGGCGAAGATGCTTCCGTCAACAGCGTAAAGTTCACCACTACCCACAAGCTTAAACGGTCGATCACTCGTGAGCGGTACGATGAACTCGAAGAAAGTATCATCTTCGATAAGTTAGATACCAATGGTTTGGTTTTCCCTCACTATGATGCCCTTGTTATTACTTTATGAATTTTAGATACTAATGTGAGATGCATTATGGTAGACGATGGGAGTGGGGCATGTATTATCCATCCTCGAGTACTTGCACAAATGAAACTCGAACATTAGGTGAAATCATGCTCCCCGTTCATGCTAACTGGTTTTAACAATGCAATTGAGCGAACATTAGGTGAAATCACGCTCCCCGTTCTGGCCGGTGGCGTCACTTTGGAGACCACGTTCCACATCATAGAAGAAGACACAGCGTACAACGCCATAATAGGGCAACTATGGATACACACCATGAGTGACATCCCCTCCAGCTTATACCAGGTACTCAAATTCCCGACTCCCTAGGAGATATTCAGCATACGAGAGGAACAACGCACATCCCAATAATGCTACCGCATAGCCCTAGACTATACGACTACTCAACAAGCAAAGGACCAAGAAAAAGAGGCATATCAATCAACAGGGTCGAGGTCGATATGTGATGATAGTGAAGACGTCATTAGAGACCCTGGTATGGTCGAAGCTGCAGATCGACCATAGAAGACCTCAAACCCGTTCAATTAGACACCAACGATCACAACAAGAAAGCTTACATCGGCTGCAAACTTCAGGAACCAGGTAAATTCCATCAGTTCTTAACTACTAATGCAGATTTGATTGCTTTTAGCCATGCAGATATGCCGAGTATCCCAAAGGAAATTGCCACGCATTAACTAAATGTCGACCTATTCTACCCCCCGGTGAGGCAGGTCAGGAATACGTTCAACTCTGCGATTAATGACGCGAAATGAGAAGATGTGGAAAAACTATTGGAAAATGGCTCCATCAGGGAGTCGAAGTATCCCCAATGGGCCGCCAATGTGGTGGTGGTGAAAAAGAAGAATGGGAAATGGCGGATGTGTGTGGATTTCATAGATCTGAACAAAGCATTCCCCAAGGATTCATTTCCATTACCCCATATCGACCAACTCATCGATTCAAATGGCTGGGCATGAATTACTGAGCTTCTTGGACGCCTATTCAGGCTACAATCAAATCCTCATGGAAGAAGAAGATCAGGAGAAAACCACATTCATCACCCACCAGGGGAAGTACTGCTACAGGGTCATGCCCTTCGAGTTGAAAAACACAGGGGCAACTTACCAAAGGTTGGTGGCGAGGATGTTCAAAGACCAGCTCGGCAATATGATGGAAGTCTACATAGACGACATACTAGTCAAGTCCAAAAGGAAGGAAGATCACATCGACCATATGAGAGAGACCTTTGACATACTCAGACGATATAGAATGAAACTGAACCTCGAAAAATATGTGTGCGGTAAGGCCTCAAGAACATTTTTGGGTTTCTTGGTATCATAGCAAGGAATCGAGGTCAATCCTGATCAAACCAAAGCTATCGAGGGGATAGCAGAACACTTGACCACCAAAAGATTGGTTCAGAGGTTGACAGGCCAAATTGCTGCCATTTCAAGATTCATCTAATGATCATCAGACAGGTGTCACAGATTCTTTGGCATACTCAAAAAGGATAATGGCTTCCAATGGACTTCTGAGTGCGTCCAGACCCTAAAGGAGTTGAAAGAGTACCTGTCATCACCACCACTACTTTCAAAGCCGGAGCCAGGGGAACGTCTCCTCATTTACCTCGCTGTATACGAAATAGCTGTAAGCGCAGTCTTGATTCGAGAAAATAATTGTATGTAGTCGCTCATCTATTACATTAGCAAAACATTAGTCGATGCCGAGATGAGGTACCCCCACCTCAAAAAATTATCCCTGGCCTTAGTCGTAGCTTCATGAAAGCTTAGACCATATTTCCAGTGCTACCCCATCTCGGTCATCATGACTTTCCCCCTAAGGAGCATTTTGCATAAACCCGAGCTGTCGGGAAGGTTGGCCAAATGAGTCATCGAACTAAGTGAGCACGATATCACATATCTACCGCGAACATCGATAAATTTGCAAGTCCTCGATGACTTCGTCGCCGACTTCAACGCAAAAGTAATGCCCAAAGTTGAAAGAGAAGCCGTTCACGCTTCTCCCCAAACATAGGACCTCTGGGTCCTGTACATAGACGGTGCGTCTAAAGCATCAAGGTCCGGACTGGGACTCGTAATCAAAGTCCCAACCGGCGAAGTGATTCACCACTCTATAAGGTGCCCAGATATGACTCACAGCGAGGCCGAGTATGAGATCATAATTGCAGGGTTAAGCCTAGCACTCAAGTATGGGGCGAAACGGTTAAGACTATGCTGCGATTCCCAACTCGTAGTCAACCAAGTCACAGGGACTTTCCAAATCAAGGAACAAAGGTTACAGAAATATCAGTCAAAAATATGCAAGTTGCTGCCCGAGTTTGATGAATTTCAACTCGACCAGATCCCACGAGCACAAAACGCTGAGGCGGACAACCTCACCAAACTAGCCGCAGCCACCAAAAACATTGGAACCGGAGACAGAAGTGTAGTCCAACTTCTCAACTCGTCGATAGACCAAATTGAGGTAAGAACCATAAACCTGACTTGGAATGGCGCAACCATATTGTTACATACTTGCAGGACGGCATATTCCCATGTGATAAAAAAGAGGCCAAGAAACTGAGAATGCAAGCATCCAGGTACAACATCATCCACAACGACTTGTATAAGAGAATGTACGATGACCCTCTAGCAAAATGCTTAGGCCCAAATCAGACGTCGCATCCTTGAAGAGGTCCACGAAGGCCATTGTGGAGCTTTTTCCGGCAATCGGGCTTTGGTCAGATTCCTTATACGAGCAGGGTATTACTCGCCCACCATGACAAATGAGGCCACGGACTTCGTGAGACAATGAGAGCAATGAAAAAAGTACGCCCAATGATTCATCAAGAGGCGAACACCTCCACTCGATCGCCTAACCTTGACCGTTCATCAAATGGAGGATGGATATCGTGGGCCCCCTCCCAGCAGGGCGAGGTAACATACGATTCATTCTGGTTTTAACTGACTATTTCTCTAAGTTATTGGAAGCAAGAGCGTTCTCCCAAATACATGAACAAGATATGATCACCTTTATATGGAAAAATATCATATGCCAGTTCGGCCTCCTCAAAAGAGATTAGCTACGATAACAGACCTCAATTCATGGGGAAGAAGGTCGCTGAAGCTTTTGAGAAGTGGCGTATCAAAAGAATACTTTCAACGCCATACCACCTTGTGGGAAATGGGGTAGAGGAGTCCTCCGGCAAGTAGATACTGAACATCATGAAGAAGAAACTCGAAGACGCCAATGGGCTATAGCCGGAAATATTACCAAACGTATTGTGAGCCTACAGAACAACGCCGAAGACAAGCACAGGAGAGACACCCTACTCTTTAGTCTTTGAGACTGATGTAGTAATACCAGTCGAGGTCGGAGAGCCCAGTCTAAGATACTCCCACGAGAGCGGACCAAGGAATGATGAAAGCAGAAGGGAGAAACTCGACGAAGTCGAAGAACAAAGAGACATGGCCTACATAAGATTGATTGCCCCAAAACAAAAAGCAGAACGCTATTACAACAAGAAGGCAAAGGTCAGGTCGCTCAAGGTCAGAGACTACATTCTTAAAGATAAAACACAAGCAAGCAAAGACCCGCGGGAAGGCAAACTAGGAACAAATTGGAACGGCTCGTACAAAATCACAGCAACAACGAACAAATGGTCATTCCAACTAGAAACAATGGAAGGAAAGCTACTACCAAACAACTAGAATATTACCCACCTCAAGTACTTCAATTTCTAAGAGGTAAAGCGTCCCCCAAGTCGTACTCTTTTTTCCCTCACTTGATTTTTGTCCTAATTGGGTTTTCTCAAGGAGGTGTTTAACGAGGCGATGAAGGGGACACTTCAAGTCGAAGTACGTAAAGACGGAGGAATAGGACGGTCAATTCATTGCTCAACCTCTCATGCCTTCTCAAGGTCGACCAATGAAGGGACTAGATAGACTGGGATTGGGATTGAAACACCAACAAATGACCAAATATTTGTAAATTTCTCCAAGTGTATGAACAAAGAAACAATGCATGAAGTTTATTTTCTATTTCTCCAAATGTACAACCAAGGCAACAATGCTTAAAGTTTACGATGTCGACAAACTCCGCACGTAGAAGTATATCATTCTAAACATATGTCATATTCGACTTTGTTTGAATTAATACCTATCGACCCTCAGCCATAATTATAACGTAGGTTATGTTCGAACTCGTTTGAACTAACAACTACCGGCCCTCGGCCACAATTAAATGTAGGTTATGTTCAACCTTGTTCGAAATAACACCTACTGTCCCTCGTCCATAATTAATCGTAGGTTATGTTCGACCTCATTCGAACTAACACCTACCGGCCCTCAGCCACAATTAAATGTAGGTTATGTTCAACCTTGTTCGACAAACACCTTCTGGCCCTCGACCATAATTAAAGGTAGATTCGACCTTGTTCGAACTAACTCCTACCGGCCCTCGTCCATAATTAAACGTAGGTTATGTTAAACCTTGTTTGAAGTAACACCTACTGGACTTCAACCATAATTAAATATAGGTTATGTTCGACATTGTTCGACATAAAACCTACCGCCCCCCGGCCACACTTAAATGTAGGTTACGTTCACCTTGTTTGAACTAACACCTACCGGCCCTCGGCCATAATTAAACGTAAGTTATGTTCGACCTTGTTCGAACTAACACCTATTGGCCCTCGGCCATAGTTAAACATGCGTTATGTTCGACCTTGTTTGAACTAACACCTACTGATCCTCAACAATAATTAAACTTAGGATATATTCGATCTTACTCGAACTAAGTGATTACGGCTTAGAAAATCAATGCAACCACGTGACGAAATCAACAAAAAACATACAAGTACGAACTAGAGGAAGACAATCAGATGCAAATAACAAAGTTGGCATTTCATACTTAGAACATCTTTACAAAAGCTCATGAAGATGCCACCAACTACACATAAAGATATACAGAAAATACCAAAAAGAAAACTACTGGCCACCATCTTCATCGCCTACAATATCCTAGCCGACCTGGCCCTTAACTACGTCACCCTCTCCACTTTCAACACCCTCGCCGCCTTCGCCCTCAGGATATACAGCATCATACCAAGAGTTTTGCTCAAGATGGTCTACATCTTCGCCCCCCTCGCCCTCGCCGGCCTCTGGCGTAGCAGGATCATACCCACAAACGACTCGAGCTTCACGAGCCTTGACATGAGCTTCTTCAAGGGCGGCCCCAGAAATACATCCCGTCGCGTGCAAATCTTGGAACACATCCAACTGGTCCTCAACATGAATCCACTCCTCGCATAATTCTAGAGGAACATTAGGAAAGTTTGAAGTATGATAAGAGGACGCTCGCACCATTAATTGGGCCTTCGCAGCCTCGAGGGCAGTAACTCGGTCGTAGAGGTTAGAATTCTCATTCTCTAACTCTCTGATCCTCTCATCAAGAAGCTCCTCTTTTAACCTTACCATTTCCAAGTCGTTCTGCCGCTCAAAACAAAGGGTTGGGATCAATACATCAAGGGCCTCCATCTTCCTCAAAGCCCCCAACCGAGCTAAATCTGCCCTATCCAGCTTGTTCTGCTTCTCGGTGATCTCGCCATGAAGAACATACATCTGCATGCAACACTCATCCAATTGCCTGCACAACTCGATCACCTGCTTCTGGAGGTCGCCGCACTGAACCTCCACGACCATACTGCCCTCGAGCTCTTCTTCTTTATTTCTCAACGTCCCCTCAAGGACACTACATTTCTCGATAACCTTCACCAGCTCATCATCATTTTTGCTTCAACTCGTCTTGAAAGGTCTGGAAATTTCCGCCTTCACCAAAATGCATGCGGATTCCTCGATACTTGCCACGGTACTCAAAGTTTTTGTGCTAAAGTTTCCTAAAGATAGCCTCACACCTATCCTCCCTTCGGGCGCTTTTGATTTCCAAGATCACGGTCTGTAATAAAAAAAGATTTAAATACGAGAACGCCTAAGCTGATGACAACAAAACACTAAAACGAAGACCAAAAATATGAAAACAACAGACAAAAAAACGAATCCTTGAAAACATTACCATGAGCGCGAGGCCGGTTATGCTCCTCGATAAGGTGGCATCATCCAACTCCGCAAGGGTTTCACCCTCCATGTCGGAACAAAGGGGACCGAGAATAGGGACCACATTCTCGGTGTGTTTTAATAGGTCACGGTCCATAGGAATCACGATGGTCCGTGTAGACCCCTATAGTCTCACTTCAAGCTGAGTAAATCCCTCTTCCACCATCCTCAGCTCTACAACATCAAGGTCTGAGCCCCTCTCATAGCCATCCTTGGCCATGCCTTTGTCTCTCCCATTAGTCGGCGAAGAAGCACCATCAGCCGGTCGCGAAGTCAATGGACCCTCTTGTCGCGAAGTATCCGAAACCTTTGCAGATGGCCCTTCGGCTTCCGTCGTCACAAAAGGAAGGAATACGCCCTCTACGACCTCAGCCGATATCGGGACCTTAGACGCCAGCTCGTCATCATCTTCAAGTATTATAGTCACCATATCGTGGATGGTAAAACCATCCATCATAGAATCTATAGCCCGAGCAACCCCATCACCAACATCTACTGACCTTCCCTTGCGGGGTACCAAATCCCCATTGCTTGGCGACGATTCCTCCTCCTGGTCTACAAGACGAAATAAAAGGTGAAGCCAGAAGCTCCGCTGTCAAAATATTTGTAGCCAGAGAAGAAATAGATGCTGAGGCAATGGTAGACGGGGCCGAAGATCGAGCATACCTAGGCGTGGTCGAGGAGGGAACCGAAACGGAAGAGCGAGTAGGCCTAGCCGCGGTCGTAGGGGCGAATAACGCCAAAGAGGAGGAAACTTTCCTCTTATGAAATGTAGGAAGGGAAGCTCTCGGCCTCATCGAAGATCCTCGGGCTGGAAAAGAAAGAATTGAAAAAGGTTATCACTATCAATAAAAGAAAACTATAAGAAATAGGCGACTAAGAGGCCAAAAAACAACAACAGACGAGCTCACCGGTCAAGGAAGGAGAAGGCCCAAACTTCTTAAACAAAATGACCACTCGCGAATCCACACGATGTGAGGGAGAACCCGGCCAACCCAATCAAAAATGTCCCCGACCAAAGGAGGAGGCGTTGTCTTGGATGCATAAGAATGGAAAACAAGTTCAAAACCCATGACTAGACAAGCAAATCAAATGTTTCAACGAAGAAGGGTTAGATGCGTACGAGTATAATTCCACGTCTCGGGGAAGCCGTCTATGTTGGCCACCACGTCTTCAGTTCTGACGAAGAAATATTTGTGCCAAAACTACCGGATCGCCTTATCATCCATCTTCACCACCAGGCACTTGCCCCCTCGATGACGAAGGTTTAACATTGTCCCCTTATAGAAACTAGGGGAGAAGAGATGCATCAAATGTTGAAGGGTGACCTCGACCCCGGACAATTCCGCGAACTTAGTAAACATCCTAATGAGCTTGTATATATATGGCGCGAGCTTAGCCGGACAAACGCCGCAGAAATGGAAGAACTCCTCCGCAAGGGGAGAAGGGGAAGAGTGTAGCCAACATGAAAAGGGTAGGCATAGAACTCACAATACCCAGGGCGGTGGACTTGTACCACGTTCTGCCCTGCAGGGACCACCTCGATGTGAGCGGGAATGCCATATTTAGCCGTAAGCTCTAATAAATCGGCCTCTTTTATTGTCGACTCAGACATCTTGGGCTCAGCCTCAAGCGCCTTTGTAAAGTCAGACTTGACTTTATCACCACAATTAATTACCTCCTCCACCGTGGGAAAGTTCTCATCTTCCACGGACACAGAGATGCCCTCCGCGCGAGGAGGAAAGACCATCGCCTGGGGAACCGGGTCATTTCCCTCACTGGGACCAGAAGATACTTTAACCATAGTTCTGAAGAAATAGAGGGTATTCAAATAACGAAAAGTTAAATGCAAAGAGGATCTCTAGAGTAGGGAAGGAGGATACACAACAATGCAATAAGAAGAAAAAGGCGCAAGGTGTCGATATGGAAAATCTGTAAAACACGAGTGTGTTCCCTCACATCCTTATTTATAAGAATTAGGGAATCAAAACCAAGAAATTATGCCATCATTACCTAGCACAGATATCGAAGCAGTAGATCCAATAACAGACGCATGTAAAATGATGCAAAGCATCGGACAAACGCACCATAATGACGCATAATGTCATGACATCACTTTGATCCAGAAACGATACAACCTTAAAAGTTGCGGCTCATGAAAGTCCATGTCTTCATCTTGTCCCATCTACTCGACCATGATAAATAGAATCCGAATTAGAACAAACTCCAGCCTTTGGCGTCTCACTTGGCGCCTGGCGCCAACCTGGACACCAAACTTTTTCCACTTCTGTCAATGGAATTTTGGTTGGTGCCTGGGCACCAAACTTATACTTCCTCCAAATATTTCCATTTTGACATCAATTTGCATGCAAACTTTCCAAATCACTTTCAATTGACTCCTACACTTACGAATAACATTATTAAGATCGAGTCACAAATATTCACATAAATATTTACAAGATCTAGGTATAATGCAAGGCAAATTACATGCAAAAATATATATGTTTATCCAAACATCAGTGTATGACTCATTTATTGTAGCTGGGAATAATAATGCAGTTCATCAGCTTATTAACAAGTTTTCAGTTGTTATACCTGTATAGATCAAAATATTCCCTAAAATATTTAGCGCAATATAGCACTAAGGTATGGATCAGTTAAGGTCGACCAGGAAACAACGAGGTTTGTGGTCGAAATGTCAACAACGGGCGAGACCGAACACCATTAGCAGAGTTGTAATGGCTACTTTTCAAAATGTGATATTAAAGAGAATATTTTAGTGGATATTCTCTACACTTATACTATTAAGGAGTGTTAGGGGTATGTCTCATATATATAGAAAAAGAGACAGTGATGTAGGGCATGCAACATTCATTTGATAAGAATAGACTTTTGATAAAAGATTCTCTCGCTCTTATAAAGATACAAACACTACTTTTTCATCAAAATTCTTATTGATATTATTTGACACTTTTTCCTCAAATCCGAGAATAATTCAAACATTTTAGGATTTGTCTGTCACTCATCATTGTCATGAGTGACAATCATCTAGTTCATCCTTTATTGGGTGAACCACTTCTCCTATTTATTTAAATGTCATTTATTATTATTTATTTCCAATTCTTCTTCCATTATTGCTCATACCTTTTGGAATAGTTAATGCATGTTATTATCTACCTACCTCTAGATCTGTCTAACGTTAGTCACTTTTTCGGAATTCACATCTAGAGAAATTATTATTAACTAAGTTTAACCTATTATTATATAAACTCAACTATTTTAGCCGAAAGTTATACTTTTTGGTCGAACAATACTTCTTTTCCTCCAATACTTAGACTTCTACGAGATGAGGACCGACATAAATTTCAAAACCACTCCAGCCTATATTGGAAAAAGTATTTTAGAAGCATTGAAAGTTCAATGGTTAGTTACCGAGGTTCCTCAGCAGAAGTTTGGCTCATTGTATGTATATTGAAAACACTAGTTTCAATAATAATGGTATTCTTTTTCTGTGTTTCATACAAGTTAGTGCATTTTAGCATATGTTTATCTTCTACTTTAATGCTTGCATGGACTGCGGGGTTTATGTTGTAGTGTTTGTAAAGTATGTTAGTATTTGGGAGTTTTCAATTCCAAGTGCCAACTTTAATAAAGAAGAGCATCGTAAACGCTTTGGAGCTCTCCTTTGGGATTACGCAAGAAGAAAAAAAGAATTGGGGGCTATTAGTGATAGTGAGGTCACCAAAAGGATTGCAAGGAGGAGTGATGGTCCACCAAAGAAATAAAGATTCAGAGTTTGCAACAAATAGGTTATAAGAAATTTGGAGAAGATGTCTTTTGGGAACTTGGATTGTATGCCATAGTTTGGATTTGTAAAATCCCTTTAACGCACTGAAAAATTGACAAAAATCCACTTACTTAAGCATCAAGAGAAATCAATCCACTTACCATACCAAAATTAACTAGGAATACATACATTTCTTTGCATGTTAATATTATATTTGTATATTTGTCAAAATTAATTACCCTTTTTCACATGACCTTTTCACCCTGAATTGGAATTTGTTCATAACTGCATAATGCTTCATCACACTGACTATCGTACATTTAACCGACATCAATATTTTTAAGTAGTGTGTTTGCTATTATTAAACACTCACAACCACCATTGTCATCACATGGATCCACCTCAAGCAAATTTACTTTCTCAGAAACACTATTGGATGTATCACCATTGTAAGGTAATTGTATCAGGCTGTGCATTTTTGAAGGACGCTGCAATGATATTCTCGTCTGTCGTATTCCAGTCCAGTGCGAATTTCTTCAGTGTTATACATAATGGATACATTCTGAACTCCTTGTAGTTCCTTTTCATCTCTATAAACACTCGTAGCCCCATATCATTGTGAATTTTCATGGGAGGGCACCTGTCATTGACTATATATTTGATATCCATTATTTTAACAGAGGTATCTATAAATAATTGCCGAGCAATGACTGAAATTAACTCATCGTAGCTTGACTCTATGTTGATTACAACTCCGTCGACATTGAAATCGACATATCTGCTAGTAATATCCCATCGTCCTGAGTGTTGAAGCATATTGCCATAGTCACCATTCGAATCTCTATCAGGCTTGAATTAGACTCGATATCGAACTTAAAAATTGTATCACAGTGACAATAATTTTTCTTCTCCAAACAAATTTTGTTTATCAAATGTAGTAGAATATCGATTCAATCGATTCTATTTAGATTTTATGCTGCTCCGTTTATGGTAGCAAAAAGAAGAGATAGAGATTATGGGCGGAGATTAAGGGATTTTGAGATAGATGAATTCGAGTTACTTCGCTTGTAATTGAACGCGTTTGTTACGGTAGTATTAAAAACCGACGGGCTTGGAAAGTTAATATACTAATTGTATAAAAATTGTTAAAAAAGTAGGGTATTTGGGGAAAACTACTAAACCTAGAGAAAATTGGTAATAAAGTCTTTATTATAGTATTACTAGAAAAAAATCCCAATTAATTAAAAAAAGTTATAGTTTGGATTTGATGATGGGAGATGACTACTGTCTATATGCTACATAAAATTGTAGTATATTTATCAAAATAAGGAACTTTTGTAGTTTTCCAGGTTATAGTTTCATTATTTTGGAGTTTTTCTGCTTAGGGGATTTAAGTTTTTTTTTCTTTTTTCTTTTTCTCAGGGACTAGGAGATACCCTCCCTAGGGGGTGAGCTTCTAATCCTGAGTAAAGACATCATAGTTTTATTTGTTAGTTTTGCGTTAGATAGATGAACGAGTAATATTTAGTTGTGGCTTTGTAAATAGTTACCTTGGTTATAATATTTTTTGTTATCGATGAAAGTGATAAAGGACAAGTTAGATGAATCTAAGTTGGAGTATACTCCAGCAGAAATACATAAGTTCCTCCTTAAACTTGTCCATAAAACTGGATTGCACACTATAACTTTATGAATGTTTATTTACCCCTTATTATTGTTCGAAGTAAATTTAATACCTCCCTCAACGTATATAACCAGTTTCATGATAAGAAGTGTTTTGAAAACTCTCTCTAATTTTGCCACGTCAGATATTATTTAATTTTACTTATTTTCACTCTTTTTTCTTTTCTTTTTCATTCCTTTTCTCTTCTTGCTTTGACCCTTCCCCAAGTCCCATCACCGGCGTAGCTGCCACGCGGCAAACCAACCAAAATTATTTCAAATATTTTAGTATCTAACTTGATGGAAATACAATATGGATAAAAATAACTTTAAAAATGGCAGGTAATACTCTTTCGGTGGCAGAGAAATCAAAAATGGTGCTTAGCAAAGCCGGTTGTGAAGTTTGATTTTTCTGGCAAACAACTTGTTATAGTTCAACTGTAACGACCCGACCAGTCATTTTGTGTATTGTTATCCTATTCCCATGTTTATTGCTTCTCCTATGTTCATTTATGATTTTGTAACTTGTCGGGGTGATTGGTTTAGTTTCGGGGATGTTTCTGAGTGACTTGGGATACCTAGTCCCAAGGTTGTAAGCTCAAATTAGAAGAGTTGACCGGAGTTTGACTTTTGTGTAAATGAATCCGGAATATAATTTTATGGTGCCGATAGCTTCGTATAGTGATTTGGGACTTAGGCGTATGTCCGAATATTGATTTGGAGGTCCGTAAGTGGTTTGAGACTTTTTGGCAAAAGTTAGAAAGTTGAAGGTTTGGAAGGTTAAGAGGTTTAACCAAGAGTTGATTTTGTTGATATCGGTTTCAGATTTTAGTTCTTGGAGTTAGGATAGGTCCGTTATGTCATTTTGCACTAGTGTGCAAAATTTGAGGTCATTCAGAGTTGGTTTGATATGATTCGGCATTAGTTGTAGAAGATGGAAATTCATTAATTTTATTAGGCTTGAATTGGGATGCGATTCATAGTTTTGATATTGTTTGATGTGATTTGAGATTTTAAGTAAGTTCGTATTGTGTTTTAGGACTTGTTGGTATATTTGGACAGGGTCCCGGGGGCCTCGGTGAGATTCGAATGGTTAACAAATCATTTTTAACTTGGTGATGATTGATGAAGGCTTATGGCTTCTGGTGTAAACGCATCTGTGGTGGACTTGGCCACATATGCGGAGCTGTAGGTGTTGCTGAATGGTCACAGAAGAGAAGGGGGAAGCTCTAGAGAGAGTCTGTAGATGTGGATAATGGACCGCAGGTGCGGAAAGGCGAGTGCAAGTGCGGAAGCTGAGCTGGGCAGGGGAGTCTGCAGAAGCAGACGAAGGTGCGCAAATGTAATGACCTGACCATTCATTTTTTAAAATTTGCATTCCGTTCAATGGTTCGAGGGCATGAGTAGCTTCGTATGATGTATTATGACTTGCGTGTATCGTGGGCTTGGGTTTTCGGGTGATTCTAAATTGATTTGGAAGAATGATTCTCATTTAGAAGCTTTAAATTGGAAGAGTTGACCAAATTTGACTTTTGTGTATTTGACCTCGGATAAGAATTTTGATAGTTCCGGCAGGTCCGGATGGTGACTTGAGCATATAATCAGATTTGCATTTTGATGTTTCTAGAGGGTTTTGGTTCTAATTGGCAAAAGGTTGGCAATCAAAAGGTTTGGAATGTTCATAAGTTTGTCTGGGAGTTGACTTTGATGATATCGGGTTCAGATTATTATTTTGGGAGTTAGAATAGGTTCGATATGCCATTTCAAACTTGTATGCAAAATTTGGGTTCATTCCAGAATGGTTAGGCTTGAATTGGATGCTTGGTTCGAAGTTTATGAATTTAAGAGATTGATCTTGATCGGCGATTCATGGTTTTGATGTTATTATGTGTGATGTGAGGCCTCGAGTAGGTCCGTATTATGTTTTGGGACTGGTTGGTATGTTCGGACGAGGTCCCGAGAGGCTCAGGTGAGTTTCGGGGTGGTTTCGGACAATTTCTAGGCCTTTTTTAGTTGCTGGTTTTTGGCTACAGGGGTGAGAATCGCCATCATGGACCTTTGGGTCGCGATCACGAAGAGCAAATTGTTGTTTGGGCCTTGTGAATCGTGACCGCGAAAGTCTTTCTCGCGATCGCATAGAAGCATTTTTGATCTCACAAGACTGAGGAAGCTTATATCTTGCAATATATAAAGAATTTGGAGATGATCCAAACATAAAAGTTGTAGACCTTTGTGTTTATTTTTACAAAATTAAGCCGTTTGTCATTTGGAGTTTTGTACAAAAAGTTATGACCATTATACTAGAGGCTATCTGGAAGAGTTAGGGAAGCTTGTTGGAATTTGTTCATTGCGATCGCAGGGACATGGCCGCGATTGCAAAAGGTACAAACTTTGCTAGAATTGTTTTTGAATTACTATCGCGAGGTTGGCGACCGCGACGAAGGACCCATGGCAGTGCATTAAAACATCAAATTTCGGGATTTTGAGTTCATTTTCTTCACTTTTTGAGTTGAGGAGCTCGGATTTCGGCGATTTTGGAGGCGATTTTCACCACATGGATTGGGGTAAGTATTTTATACTTGGTGTTAATTATAATCCGTGATTCCATCTTCGATTTTCGCATTTGATTGATGATTTCAAAATAAAAATTCGGGGTTTTAGTCTAAACTTTTCTAAAGTGAATTTTTGAGTTTTGATCATTGATTCGGAGTTGGATTTGAGTGAAATTAGTATGGTTAGACTCGTATTCGAATGGATTTTCAGAATTTGTGAGTTTTATCGGGTTCTGAGGTGCGGACCGGGTTCGACCTTTTGGTTGACTTTGAGTAATTGATTAAAGATTCAATTTTTATCGTTTGAGTTTGTTTCCTTTAGCATTATTTGATATTTTTGAGTTGCTTTTGGCTAGTTTCGAGTCGTTCGAAGGTCGATTTATGCGGGATGACGCTTATAGAGTATCATTTGGCTTGTTCAGTATTTGATTTGGCTTACTTGATGTAAGTATCTTAAATAAACATGGCTGAGACACTAGTTACCTGAGTTATTTTTGATAGCTACGTGCTATAGGTGCGCACATATGTGGGGATTGAGCCCATGTGCGAGCACCACGGTATTTATCCATGCTTGGGGTAGTGCTTAGGATATGATATGCCTTAAATTGACTATTAAGCTTTAAGCTGTGATGTTTCTCATATTTGTAGCCCTGTTGTGAACTACTTCATCCATGTTTGAGGTTACATAGAGGCTAATTTCCCGAATTCACTTGATATTTGCTATTTTCGTGAGAAACTTACCGATTTGAGCTATGATAGAATACTTTGCACATGCATATATTTTTAGCATGTCACTTATACCAGTCCAGGAGCAAGAAAGCTAATATTCATTAATTATATACATGTATTTTGTATATTTTCTTCTATGTGATATGATTTGGACTGGATGTGTGTCATCGTGCCGGGAGGATTGTGTTATTATGTCTGTGACCATGTTGGGCGGATTGTGTTGTTATGCTTGTGATCACACCGGGCGGGTTGTGTTGTTATGCCCGTGACCACGTCGGGCGGATTATGATTATTGGCACGTGAGTTGTCCGTACGGATCCAGATACTGATATTATGGCACGTGAGTTGTCCATGTAGTATGTGAGTTGTCTGTGCAACATGTTAGTTATCCATGCGGTTGATATTGAGCCTGTGACCACGCCAGGCAGTTTATGATATTAAGCATGTGACCACACTGGGTTGATAGCACGTAGAATTGGTCGTGCTTGCGTGTAGATACAGATCCATTCCCTAGGGGTCACCCTCTCATGTTTCTCTCTTGATGGTATACACGCGGATTGTGAGATACCAACAAGTTTCTGGTTGATGTGAGCTCTGGAGAGCTGGTTATTGTTATTTGGATTGGGTTGCACGATGCAACAGGTCTTATTGGCTTATTGTTATTTGGATCGGGTTGCGAGCTGCAACGGACTGATATTTAATTATTGCATTTCATCTTTTCTTGCAATTTCCTTGGCTGTTTACCTTATTTACTTGCATATCTCCCTTATATGTTGGACTGTTGACTGAGTAGAACACTTTAAAACAATGAATTCTGAGCACCAAGGTGGTTTTACTTGTGTTTCTTGATTTTATCATATATCTGCTCTATACCTGCTGGATTTAAGAACTTGTACAGGTGACTGGTGAGTATCATTTATAATTCTTGCTGCTATTACCTCGCCAAGGTTAGTTGTTATACCCCATGTTTTCATACATGAAAGTACGCAATAAGTAAATTCGTGAAGGTGAGAGGATAAGCGAATCGAAGAAAGTGAATTTCGTCGAAGTTTGACATTTTGAGATAAAATACGATCCAAGCTACAATACTTCATATTTATGGACTAGTGCCATACAAGGTAACACATGACCATGATAGTGAGGGGTATAAGGTGTGTTAAAAATGAGTAGTATTTTAAATAATTTGAGATAATTCTTAATTATATGGATAATTGGGTAATTATGGATTTTAAGTGGGAGAATAACTTATAATTGAATTTTGTGGATAAGTATTTAAGTAAAGATTTGGATAATTGT